>JAWPHD010008049.1:0-120230 GCA_037043455.1 Cyrtodaria siliqua | reverse complement strand
CGTGAGATGGTTTGTCCCTAATTCCCCCTGTGGGAGGTAGGAGAGGGTGGAGGGTGGGAAATGTGACCAACAATAAAATCATGGAAGTTCATACAATCATGTATATTACATTGCTTCAAAAAAAATAGGGTAGGTTGGTAGGAAACACATTGTTTTGGGGAAGGGACCTTTTGCCCTTAATTGGGGAAAAAATGCATAAGTGGGGAATGAAATTCCTAGAAGTTAACAAAAATGGGGAAATCTGCAATGATTTAAAAGCCAATTTGGGTGGGAAAAGAGGCCTTATACAGGCCGCTGCAAAGAAGGGAAAAAGACCCTGGCTTGCATAATATTTAATTGAAAGGTAATAACATTTTTCATTTTTCCATCTCACAAAAAAAAAACTGTCGCATACAGATGGGCCCCCCCATCATATTCAGGGTTCGACACTCGCTTCCTAGAAACTAATGTGGTCCACAGGACCTGTAACTTTCAAAGGACTAACAGGGTCCTTCACAAGTTCAACAACAGGTCCCGCCCAGAAATATATAACTCGTAAAAGATAACAGGTTTCAACAGTTATTTCACATAGGACTTGCACTTTATTCAGTCTATCAATTCATTATAAAAGAAGCTTGTATCTCTTCTTCTGTAGCTCAAGAAGATCTCTCTGGTCCCAAGCCCCCGTCCTCCTCCTCATCATCTTTTACGGTAACTGCATACTCAGCCACTAGCCCTGTAGATTTACATCCGCCTCCCCCTCAAGTATCTTCCTCCTGCTCCTCTCCACCACCTCAAGGAACCCTTAAAGGAACTAAAACACCCTGAAAACCAACTCTTCCTCGTGGCACTAAACGACAAAATTCAAATCTAAAAGTTGTATAAATAATTTCTTTTCTAAGTGAATAAATCTGTGAATATTATATATTTTAATGCCGGAGGTTTAACCCATATAAAGCACTCTGAGATTAGTATTCCTGGGCCTTAATCCTGATAGTTGATATACTTTGTATCAGGAAACTAAATTTAATAAAAGACATTTCAAATCTATCCCGGGTTTCAGCATGAATTTAAATTTTATGATAATAATAGTGCAAGTGATACGAATACGTGTCCTCCAGGGTTGGCCCGTCTACTTCAAAAATTAATAATTATGAAAAGATTGAAATGTAAGATCCGAAAGTGATATGGTTTTACAAGCCATTGAAGGTTAACCAGGTGGCACGCGATTAGGCGAAGTCGCTAAATCTGTGCTTTATTTTGGCCAGACTGCGCTGTTTCTATTCATGTGGGGCGATATGTGAGGCTCCGTCATTTTCGGCAAATTCGGGTCAATTTCGGAAATTTCAATGTGATTAACCTCATCATAAACAAAAGCTCTAAATACACAGTCAGCGTGTGAATCAACACGTACCCTTATTTAATCCCAATTACCATAATATAACACCCGATATCTTATCTATCAGGGCAATAGCCCCTAATTATCATCGATCTTTATCGGCTTGCCTAGGCGAGATGTGAACACCATGTTTGCTGTTAGGACGATCACGTGATGCGATCATGTGGGGAATCATGTGCGCATTCTATTTAGTAAACCAGTCAAAAGCTGTCGTATTTTTTCGTTTGGTGAATAATTAAAAATCGTACTACAAAATACCTGCGCAAGGGCGGGGTTATGATTATGATTGACAACGAGGTACTTTGAAAAATCTCCTGCGATTAATAAATTTTAAAAGGTGGTTTATATAACATTATATGATTGGACATCGGCACAGTGTTAAGAATCTTTAATAAGCAAAACTGTGAACTTTGATTGTGGTTTTATTGACGGCTAATTATGATATAAAGAAATGTATTTGGTATAAAGCGAGTTTGTTTGTGATTGTTTTATTGACGAGAGAAATCAGCGGATGTATTGTATCCTACGATTAGACATAGACATCAATAACGTTATCTATGTTTATGGATTGGTTAATGATTTTGTTTAGCCGAATTAAGAATTTTCACTCTTAAAAATCTGTCGGTCACACCAGGTCGATAAGCTAGAAAATCAAAAGGTCCGCCCAGTAAACAATCGGTCTCGGACCGACGGACTTGAGGGAGTGTCGAACCCTGATATTGTCATTTTTTATCATGCTCATTCAAAGTCTTTATCATGACACTGCGTGTGGAAACGAGTCTCCATCGTAAATGGAGTGTCTGCTATAGAATTTGCAGCAACTCTGCAGTTCTGCAGGTAAGGGGGTCTAGGCCATTCTTCATATTTCATCTTGATGTAAATGGAGGATGAGCCTGGCACGTTCATTCCTATTAGGTGCCATATAGCCTTTCATGAGTTGAGTGCCGTAAAACCCAACCCAATTCAATTCTTCGTTTTTCAAGCCTAGTTTTATATATAGGCTCACGTGCAATATAATGCCAAATAAAATAGTTTTGTGTGTACTGTAAAGTTGAAGAAAATAATGCTTGGTTGGCGTTTTTTTGCTTTTGGCGAAGATTTTTACCCACAAGAACAATTAGATAAAGACAAATTTAAATGGCAGGCTTCATTTTAAACTGACATCATTTACAGGCAACCACATGCTCGATGTCCGTACACATTTATGCTAGAATGTTTATATAATTTTTCTGTTTCAGAGCACAGGTATCGGTAAGGTCGTAAATGCCTTCAGGAAGCAAGATGGCATTGTGGGAGAAAAGGCTCAAGCGATCGTCCACAGCTGGAAGTGTATGGTGTCCGCAGAAGCTGCTAGGCTTCAGGAGGAGGAAGACGAGATGGCCAATGAAAATAGTGCATCTGGAAGCGATGCTGAACAATCAGCCAATGAAAATGTAGAAAATAAAAAAGATGATAAAGAGTCGGCCAATGAAAATGAAGCAAATGAAAGTGAGACTGAAATTGTAAGAAATGAAGACAGCGAGAGGGAGTCTGTTAAATCAGCAAATGAATTGAGTGAATCTGAAGATGAACGTTCAAGACAAAATGAAAAGCATCGTAAATCTAGTGATAAACGAAAAGAACATGAAACATATAAAAATGAAAAACACAAAAAACGTCAAGGTGCTGAAAGTGATAAATATGACAAGACTGACCGCCACATTTCTAAAATTGATAAATACAGAGAGCAGCACAAGTCAGAACAGGAAAGACAAAGAAAAGCAAGCTCTGAAAACGAAAGTGATAACCACAGTGAAAAAAGGAATAAACATCACAAGTCGCATCACAAATCAAAAATGGATCACCAGTTACAGAAAATCTCCGCTTCAGAAAGCGAAAAGTATGATAAGCATTCAAAAATTGACAAACATAATGAGCAAAGCAGCTCCAAAAGTAGCCACAACGAAAGACATTCCAGCAACCCAACTTCAGAAGATAAGCAAAGCAAACTTGCCAGATCTGAAAGAGAAAGTATCAGTTCAAAAATTGATAAACATAAGCAGGGTGAAAAAATAAACTCTGAAAGTAATCACAGTTCAGAAAGAGAACACCTCAGTTCAAAAAGTGATAAACATAAGCAACATGAAAAAGTAAAAACTGATAGAAATCAGAGTTCTGAAAGAGAACATCTCAGTTCAAAAAGTGATAAACATAAGCAGGGTGAAAAAATAAAAACTGAAAGTAATCACAGTTCAGACAGAGAACATCTCAGTTCAAAAAGTGATAAACATATGCAACATGAAAAAGTTAAAACGGACAGAGATCTCAGTTCAGAAAGAGAACATCTCAGTTCAAAAAGTGATAAACATAGGCAGGGTGAGAAAAAAACTGAAAGTAATCACAGTTCAGAAAGAGAACATCTCAGTTCGAAAAGTGATAAACATAAGCAACATGCAAAAGTTAAAACTGATAGAGATCATAGTTCAGAAAGAGAACATCTCAGTTCAAAAAGTGATAAACATAAGCAACATGAAAAAGTTAAAACTGACAGAGATCTCAGTTTAGAAAGAGAACATCTCAGTTCAAAAAGTGATAAACATAAGCAGGGTGAAAAAATAAAAACTGAAAGTAATCACAGTTCAGAAAGAGAACATCTCAGTTCAAAAAGTGATAAACATAAGCAACATGAAAAAGTTAAAACTGATAGAGATCACAGTTCAGAAAGAGAACATCTCAGTTCAAAAAGTGATAAACATAAGCAACATGAAAAAGTGGAAACTGGCAGAGATCACAGTTCTGAAAGAAAACATCTCCATTATAAAGCTGATAAACTGTTAAAAGATGATGAATATAGTGAAAAACATACAAGTTCTAAAAGGGATAAACATAAGGATGACCATAGTGTTAACATCAGCTCTGAGGACAAACACCACCATTCTCAAAGTCAAGACAAGTATCACAGTTCAGAAAGTGACAAAAAAGAGAAACATCGCAGTTCCAAAAGTGATAGGAAAGAAAAGCATCACAATTCAGAAGACAACACCCCTCATAGAGGAGATGGCAGTAGGCAACAAAAGGAAAAGCCAGATGTTCATGATAAATTCACTGAAAACAAACATAGTGATAAGCAAACTTCACACAAAGACAAGATAAGAAAGGATGATGATAAAATGAAAGAGAAAAAGGAAAAATCCGAAAAACACCATGACGAAAAAAGAGTTGGTAGGGAAAAAGATAGAAATTCTAAACATGAAAATTCAGAAAAAAGAAAAGAAAGTTCAAGCAACCAGGACCCTATGTCAATGCTCAACAGTCATATAAAACACAAAGCGAGGTCAAGGTCACAAAGTCTTGACAGCGATGCTTCTCTCAAGCAGTATCAGTCTGTCACGGATGAATCGTCATATGCTAGCTCAGATTCTGAATCAAGTAAAAGTAGGTCAAGTTTTGATAAGAAACACAAGGGCGTGAAGGATGTAGATAGTAAGAGGAACATGTCGGATAAACATAAACACTCCAAAGAATTGCAGGCAAGAAAAGATGAAAGTAGAAAACACAGTCACGGTGAAAGATCAGATTCAGAATCCAGTGGATCTGGCTATGAGAAGAAACATAAGGCAGTGAAGGATAAACATCGGAAGACAAATGTATCTGGTGCACATAATCACTCAGAAACCTTGAAGGAAAAGCTTTCTGAGAACAGGAAACATGGCCACAGTGCGAGACTTGACTCAGATTCAGATTCCAGCATAAGTCAGTCTAGCTACAAGAAAAAGCACATATCACTGGATAAAGCAAAGGACGAGAAAAGAAAACAAGGTCATGACGAAATATCACATTCTAAAGACGGTAGGCATGGGCACAAGGAAAGAGAGAAGATAAAACCAGAATCAAAGCCTGACAAGTGTGCATCATCTATGAGTAGAATGGAGAGGTTTGAAAAGAGTTACGAGAAGTCCAGGAGTTTAATAAAAGATAGTAAAGAAAGAAAACATGACAAATGTTCTGAATCTGATATAGACATTTCTGGCAAAACAAAAGAAAAGATTGCTAAAAATGAAAACTCGAAGACGAGTCACAGGGAAAAGGAATCCAAGGAATCTCATAAGAATAGAAGTGAAAAGGATGTATGTAAGTCCAGGGAAAAGGACAGTGTTAATAAAGTTAGAAAACATGGTGCTAAAATATCGCATGCACTTAGTGACTCAGAATCTGACCCCGAATCGGAGCTTGAGACTTCAAAAACAAAATCCGATATCAGAGACCCTGAAACCAGGCTCAATAGTGCAGAAATAACATCGAAATACGGCACCTCTTCGAAACATCTTAGACAGTCGGAGGACAGATCTTCCAGTAGTGATAAAAGTCGAAAGACAAATTCAAGTTCACAGCATAGTTCTTCAGAAGGTCTGAAGAGCTCCAGTAGTCTGGACAAAAACATTTTGTTGAATGAAAAAGGTGAAAATTATGGTGATGGTGAAAAACATTCTCAAAAAGACCATAGAAGAGGAAGATCAAGAGAGAAAAGCTCAGAAAGTGCTAAGCATGTAAGCTCAAAAAGGTCTAAAGACAATTCAGAACATTCCTCTAAATCAAGGAGTCATAAGAGCTCTCATTCTAGTAAAGAATCCAGCCCTAAAAGCTCACACTCCACTAAAGACACAAACTTTAAAAGCTCTCACTCCAATATAGATTCAGGCTCAAAGATTTCTGACTTGGATAAAGTTTTAAAATCAGAAAATTCTCATTCCATGAAAGAATTGAGCTCTACTAGCTCACACTCTAGCAAAGACTTAAGCTCAAAACATTCTCAGTCTGGTAAAGAGCAAAGCTCAAAAAGCTCTCATTTAAGTAAAGATTCAAGCTCTCGGTCAAAAGGACACTCAAGCTCGAAGAGCATGAAAAGTGCACATGGTGATAAAGAAAGGGAAAAAAGCTCCCACGGTGATAAAGAAAGAAAAACAAGCTTACATGGTGATACAGAAAGGGAAAATAGCTCCCACCGTGAGGAAAAAAGCTCCCACCTTGAGGGAAAAAGCTCCCACCTTGAAAAAGAAAGGGAAAAAAGCTTAGCAAACTCTGAGAACAGTGGAAGAGATCGACATAAAACTAAATCTAAAAAACACAAACACCGCAATGATTCCTCAACTGAGAAATCTTCAAAGAAGCGTCAGAAGCTGGACCATCATGAGGATAATCCTGAATTTCAAGACATGCTCAGTTTTGATGACTCTGATGCCGTGGTCACAAAAAATGCCATTAGCCCCTCTAAAAAGCCTGATGATAAGTACGAACAACTTAAGGCTAAGTTTAAAGTGAAGAAAATGACTGATTCCAAAACAGAGGGAATGGGAGGGACATTTGCCAAGAAGCGCAGGGCAATGGAAGGTGGAGGTGTTCCTTCGCTCAAAAAGCAGGTAATGTGGAATTGAATTTGATCAAAAGGCTTTAAATCTTAAAGAACTAACTTGATCGGGAATACTGTAGCTAAATGTGGTTGCAGTGCCAAAAACCTAGTTCTAAGGTTATAATAAACTTTCAGTTAACAAAAGTTTTAAAAAAAAAGAGATGTTTTGGGATTCGGGTCAAATAGTGTCCTAAAAATTACTGAATACATAATAGGTTTCTTTACAGTTCAAAATGCAGGTGAATGCAAAGTGGTGGTTGCAAAATATATATTAGGCCAAACAAATAAATACCTGTGTTTCCGGCGGCCCGACCGACCTTATTTTTAAGGGGCCGACCCTAAAACTTTTTATGAAAAAAATAAATAAAAAAAATAAAAAAATATTTGTTCTGAACAATGATTTATCACAATATATCGAGGTAAACTGACATCACAGAGCAATTTTCAGCTGTATCATCAACTTGTATGGGGTTTATGAGATAAAAACATGTAGAATCTCACAATATCTCCATAAAAAAAAAAGAAAAGAAAAAAGAAAATGCCTACCTACCGACCCTATTTTTTTAGAGCATGCAATAGGAAACACACCTATTTTTTTATTTGGCCTTATATAAATCATTTTTAAGACCAGTGTTTAGTCACCTTAAACCAGGCATCTTACATATATATTAAACGAGAATAGATAAAGATGAAACATAAAATAGGAATTATGTGGATATTAAAAAACTCACAACAGTATAGGAGAAACCAGCATTGAAAAGTATATAATTTTGCAGGTTGTAGAAGATGCTGCCAGTTTACTTCCATCCACCCAAGCCCATTACAGACCCTGGAGGTTCAATGAGGTGTCACAGAAACAAAAAGGTAAAGCATTTCTAATCTAATTTATGCCCAAACACAAATATTGAAGGTGCATGGGTTGAGATCTGATTGCAGGTCTTCTCGGTATCAGCCATATATTTTCTTTTCTATATTATAGGCATTTTTCTGCTGATTGATAATAAAACACTTCTTCATCATTAGTGTCCTCTGCCGACTCTTTACCACCATTATCTTCACCATCTTCATCATCATCACCATCGTTATCTTCCACATCACAATATCATTATTATAATCATCATCACCACCATCTTCTACATCATCATTATCATCGTCATTGTCAACATCATCGTCATCACCACCACCATCACTATCATCGCATCACCATCATTATTATCTTCACCATCATCATCACCACCATCACCATCATGATATTCATCATCATCATCATCATCCTCACATCCAATACCGTCATCATTATTATCACCACTATCAACATGTCATCCTCTCATCTGACATCATCTTATTTGTATTCACATCTCACACCACAATTAATTTTCTATCGGGTTTCCTTGTAATGTTTTTGTTTGTGACATAGAAATAAACACAATTTACATCATGTCTTTATGCTTAAATTCTTCATTGATCCTATATCTGCCAATTAAATTACAATTAACACATATTTACCCACTGATTTTTTTTTTAATTCATGTTTGCTTGACACCTTTCAACATTTAACATAATATGACAGAATACAACCCCATGGTTTTCAGACCCATGATGTCTAAAATGAAGCAGAATTAGCTAGAAATATCAACAAGAAATTGTTCATCATCTCGTCCTTAAATGCTGTATATTTAGAACCTGATAAGGATAAATGAATGTGTGCAATGGAAAGTCCTGTAAAAGGAGGAACTATTTTTTGTATCTACCTCCTTCATATGTAGGGCATGAGTATTCAAGGGCAGATAATAGTGTTGTGAGTCCTTCAGAATCATTATCCCCGCCTTTGTAATCGTCGTCATCATCTTTTCCATTCCTTTTTTTTTAGCGGAAGAGGATTCATCCAATTATATCCTGAAGGCCACCACTAGAACAATGGTGTATTCTGGGAAGAAAAACAACACCGTCCCAGGTTAGTTTGTATCTCGTCTGTTTTTCAAAGCAAATTATGTTTACACATTGCTAATTTTTAGCTTGACTATTCGAAGAATTTTAGCTTGACTATTCGAAGAATATACAATACAGCTCACGCGAAACCCACACTTTACTCTTTCACGCCGAGTGAGAAATTTACAAATCACGTAACTACGCGGAGTTTCGATGATAAAACTTCTCGGAGTGGGAATCAGTTATGCGAAAAGCTCTCGGCGTAATTTGTCACGATACTTTGCGTAGACAAACTCGAAGTTCGCCGAGACGAAACTGAACAGGTAAAGGGTGCAACTTTTTCTAATTGCAGTCATTTTAATGCATAATTATTCAATAACTTTAGAAAAAATCGAAGCAGAAGACAATCTTACTTTTAGTTTTGGGAAAGAGGATGTGGTAAAATTCGAATGCCCAGATTATGTATACTGGGTCACGACAGTTATATGGCGGTTCCTATTACCAACTTCACTGCGAATGAACATAAAATTCAATCAGTAATTAGTGTACTGGAAATTATAATTATATTTTTAAATAATCGTTATTTGTAACAAATTTTTACTATTTTGCTGTTTATTATTAATACATTGATGGGTTCTTTAGGCAGAAAATAATCAGAACAAAATTGTAAAGAATTCCGAGTCATAACATTGTTAGTGCCGCCTTGTTAAAAGGTACATGCATGGCCAAGGATTATGGGTATTTAACTGACTTTTGGACAACAGAAACGAACACAACTTGTGATTAAATGCATTAAAAGTTTGAAATACGTATTTATTTCAAAATTTATTCATTGTATTTATCAGTCGTGTCAACTTTGCACAGAAAAGATGCACTCGACGTTGCATTGTTTGTACTTTTTCTGGCGATTGATTGCTTTTTCAAGCGCGCTGTCGGACAAGTAGAAAAGTTGTCGGAAAATTCAGATTTTTTTATCTCAAAAGGTGTGCACTTATGGTTCATAACATTGGTTTCTACGCAGAGTCACTCGGAGTGTTTGATCACTCCGAGTGACTCGACACGACCAAACTCTGCAAATCGAGTAAAGTGTGGGTTTCGCTTGAGCTATACTGTATCCTGCTCACGTCGGCGTCCCCAGCAGTAGATTTATAACTTCAAAACTACTCAAGATATTGCATTAAATCTTTATACTAATGTTTCCCATCAAATGCTGCACCTTATCCAACAATCCCCATAACTCTTTCATTCATTTTGACAAAATCATGGCCCCTTAATTGGTAAAAAATTTCATTTTTACATAGAAGTATATAGGAAAAACACCCTGGTGACCTTGGGTCAGAATTGGACACGACCCCGGGTGTCACGAGAGGTGAAACATGAGGGTGTGGGTGGGCCCCCTGAGTCATAATTTAGTAACCGTTGAGATCCCCACCTTATAACCATATATACACTTACTTGGCATGAACAGACAGATACAACCCTCCAACCAGCATAGACTCCGGGTTGCTTCCGCACCCATGGGGACATAGCCCCTCGGTCATAACTTGGAAACCATTGAGATCCCCACCATATAACCATATATACACTTACTGGGCATGAACAGACGGATATAACCACCCAACCAGCATAGACTCCAGTCTCCTTCCCCACCCCTGGGGACATAGCTCCTCGGTCATAACTTGGAAACCATTGAGATCCCCACCCTATAACCATATATACACTTACTGGGCATGAACGGATGGATATAACCACCCAACCAGCATAGACCCCGGTCTCCTTCTCCACCCTGGGGACATAGTCCCTTGGTCATAACTTGGAAACCATTGAGATCCCCACCCTATAACCATATATACACTTACTGGGCATAAACAGACGGATACAACCACCCAACCAGCATAGACCCCGGTCTCCTTCCCCACCCCTGGGGACATAGTCCCTCAGTCATAACTTGGAAACCATTGAGATCCCCACCCTATAACCATATATACACTTACTGGGCATGAACAGATGGATATAACCACCCAACCAGCATAGACCCCGGTCTCCTTCCCCACCCTGGGGACATAGTCCCTCGGTCATAACTTGGAAACCATTGAGATCCCCACCCTATAACCATATATACACTTACTGGGCATGAACAGACGGATACAACCACCCAAATAGCATAGACCCCAGACTTCTTCCCCACCCCTGGTGACATAGCCCCTGGGTCATAACTTGTAAATCGTTGAGATCCCTACCCTATAACCAATACACTTAATGGGCATGAACAGATGGATACAACTATCCAACCAGCGTAGACTCTAGGCTTCTTCTAGGCTTCTTTGTGGACCTAGCTTCTGGGTCAAACTTTACAAATAATTTGATATTTTTAGCTCGACTGTTTGAAGGATCTTAAGGGGTTTAAAGGTCAAAGTTCATGGTCACAAATTGCATTTATGTGTTGATAGGCTCTTAGCTTCAGGTGAGTGTTTACGTCCGCATTTCTTAACATGTAAATAACTTCAACATTTATTTATCCAATCTTCATCTATATTACTTTATTATAAATGGGACGATGATCGTATCTATTGAGTTCAAGATCACTGGGTGAAAGGTCAAGGTCACAAAGGAGTCAAAGGTCAAATGCATTTACATATACTTTTAACATATTTTCTTCAAATTTTCAGCTTATAAAATTTGCATTATGTATCCTTTGGAAGTTACCTCCGTGGCATCACAGAAAAATTGTGGCCCTTGATTTAATGAAAATTCCATTGTTTTCCTTCTTAACACATCCAGCTCGCCCCTTTGTTTTCACTCTTTTTCATTCTGATGGTAAGCCGGGTGTATCATTTCTTGTTCTGAAAATTCGAATAGTCAAGCTGCGCTGTCCTCGGACAGCTCTCGTTGAATAACCTACTCAACGTTTGCTAAGCACGAAGATTTCAAATCAACATTTTATGGTGGCTGGTTTTAACAACCTTTGCATCATACAAAGCGAATTATATGGTGATGGTTGATTGCATTTCATCATTCTATACTCAACATATCTATACGTAAACCATATAAAAGAAATTACGAATATATCATTCGTCAGGGTTCAAAAGAAAGGCGAAAAAGGTTTGGTGCTTAGCAAACCTTGAATAGTGTATATTGTACCAATAATATACACAGTCTTAAACCCTTTGGTAGAATAAAGATGAACAAATAAAAAACATACATTTTATTCAGCTATATGCTAGCAGTTTCAGAATGAAACTGTTCGAAAAAATTCACAACCAGCATAAAATAAAATCGTGTTTTTTATCTTTCAGTTAAAGAAATTTGTTTGGAAATAGTTGTTATAGTGAGAAGTACGTTTATCTGAATATGGTCCCATATTTGGGTTTACACTTTCAAATATACTGAAACCTGGGGGTTCGGATGTTAGGGGTTCGGTGCGGTATGGGAATGGGTTTTGTACCCTTTGAGAATGATAAAATGTGAATTATTTCGCCAGTGCATGTATTTAAGCAACCAAATATTTTCTAACAATACTTTGTTATAATATCAATGTTATTTTAGTAATTATACAGTTTTATAATGTTAGTAGACAGTGCGGGGTTCGGGTTCGGGAGTGAGTTTTATACCCCTTCTTACATTTGTGAATAAGCATTCATCGATAAGCGTTTTGTATGATACAGACTTGCTAATAGAAAAGGATTATACAGCAATTTATCGAAAAATAAGAATATGAAAAGGAAATCACCGTTCAAAAGTTAATATTCAAGTGATCTTCCTTCTTGTCAGTATGAAAGCTGTAATGCGATTGGTTTAAATCATGCAATCAACCAATGAAATTCTCGCTTTCAAATTGATGAACTTAATCAAGGGAGAGAATTTTTTGGTTTTCAAACAAATACGTTAAACACAATAAAACACGACTTCTGGCTGGATTTTAGTTTGAAAAGGCTAATTGTCCCGAGATTGTCCGCGCAGCGTTTGCAGCCATTTTTATGGCATGTGTGAAAATATCACGATCCTAAAAAATTACACCCATGCATACCGGTAGATGCGAAATTTGTTTTAAACCACCAAGGCATAAAACCACATTTCAGAAAATAGAGTTCAGCCATGGATTTTTATTAAATTGCCGTCATGGAGTCCCGGGTATGTTTTAATAGAATAGCCCTGATCAGCTTGATAATTTTCACAATGTAGTTTCTGTTTCCAGAGATGCGGTCGCTGTTTGATATATGTATGCACGTCCTACAGGATAACATTGACAGTAAGTACCTAATCCACCAGCAATCTAGTATCATGTTTAGTAATCTGCCAACAATCTAGCGTAGTTATTAAATGATCCGCCAGCCATTTAACAGTGTTATTTATTACCATGTTTAGTAATCTGCCAGCAAGCTGGGCTTGTTGTTATTAAGTACTGTGTTCAGTAATCCGCCATCAATTTCTGATTGTTGTTATTAAGTACCATGTTTAGTAATCCGCCATCAATTTTGACTTGTTGTTATTAAGTACCATGTTTAGTAATCCGCCATCAATTTCGGCGTGTTGTTATTAAGGACCATGTTTAGTAATCCACCATCAATTTCGGCTTGTTATAAGTACCATGTTTAGTAATCCGCCATCAATTTTGGCTTGTTGTTATTAAGTACCATGTTTAGTAATCTACCAGCAGTATAGCATTATAATTTATTAAGTACCATGTTTAGTGATCTAGCAGTGTTATTAAGTACCATATTTAGTGATCTAGCAGTGTTATTAAGTACCATATTTAGTATTAAGTACCATATTTAGTGATCTAGCAGTGTTATTAAGTACCATATTTAGTGATCTAGCAGTGTTATTAAGTACTATGTTTAGTGATCTAGCAGTGTTATTAAGTACCATGTTTAGTGATCTAGCAGTGTTATTAAGTACCATATTTAGTGATCTAGCAGTGTTATTAAGTACCATATTTAGTGATCTAGCAGTGTTATTAAGTACCATATTTAGTGATCTAGCAGTGTTATTAAGTACCACGTTTAGTGATCTAGCAGTGTTATTAAGTACCATATTTAGTGATCTAGCAGTGTTATTAAGTACCATATTTAGTGATCTAGCAGTGTTATTAAGTACCACGTTTAGTGATCTAACGGTGTTATTAAGTACCGTGTTTAGTGATCTAGCAGTGTTATTTCAATCCCCCATGGTGCCACTGAGTTTTGTCGGTGTGTTCTTGGGCAAGACACTTTCCCTTGGCCTCTTCCGTCGGATGGGGACGTAAATCGGGCGGTCCCGTGTATCGGTCTATCCTCCGAGCACGTTAAGAACCATAGGAATCTATTCGATAATAAGAGTAGGGCACGGTTCCCGGATTCCTTTGGATCCTTCCCCTCTCTCTGGGGCGGCTCTAAATAACCTATACTGTGTTGATGAGCCGTTAAACAACATTCAATTCAATTAAGTACCATATTACGTGATCTAGAGGTGTTATTAAGTACCATATTTAGTCTGCCATCAGTCTAGGCTTGTTGTAAGTACCATATTTAGTAATCTGCAGTTGATCTAAATATAGATATAAAAATCGAACAGGAAAAGTAGCATTCAAGGACGACAGTCAACCACAAACACACACAGAAACAAAGAACAACTTTAAAGATGAATAAAAGGCCAAATAAGACATCACAAACACAAAACAATAGGGCTACCACCTTGGAACGGTCAGTGACAAAAATGGCCGCTGGGAGTTTAAACCAGATTCTAGGGTGCACCAAACCTCACACTTACCCTACTGTCGTCCCACTAAAATGGGACAGTGTAAATAAAAAATCCCCGTCATGAACTATTCTCTTACCAACAAGGCAGCATTAATAGGCAGTATAAATATAGATATAAAAATCGAACAGAAAAAGCAGCATTCAAGGACGACAGTCAACAACAAACACACACAGAAAAAAAGAACAAATATAAAGATGAATAAAAGGCCAAATAAGACATCACAAACACAAAAGGTTTGTCAAGAGGGTAAAACACAAAGGTGCTCATGTATATATAAACACAAAAATACAATAGCCTAGAAAGCCACGAAGAAGGTACTCAATGACTTGGCAGAAGCCAGAGCAACAAGAGAACAAACCATTGAGGGCACGACAAGACAAGATTGCAGACAAACATCAAACGTCAACATCCTTTTGGGCTTTAGGTAACTGTCATCATAGGCTCCGGTCATCGCTCAATTAAAGAGGAAAACATAGTGGCAAACTGTAAATGGGTCCACCACCAAGCACGCAGTGCATTGCAAAATGACAGAGTCCTAACTTTTTTTGATAAACCTTTTAAGAAGTTTAACAAAGATAGTATGAAAGTGATCATGACCAAGAATCTTATGAAGTTTGTAAACCATATAAGTCAGGTTGTGATAGTCCTTGTCGCAGAAGAGTTCTTAAATTACTTTTATATTTGGAAAGAAGATCAGGGTTACGATAATAAAATTTTGCAAAAGTTTTACGAAGTTTATGGTAACAGAGCCCTGATGGAGTAGCTTTTTAGTTATACAAAGATTACGATTATTATAAAGTCAACTCTAGTACAAGCTCTAGAAAAACGAATAAGTTGAGACACATAGACCCCATAAGAAGTTGCTCGGGCACTTCACAGCCATATTAATAAAGGGGAACTAAATGGGGATAATTAACTATATCAAAATTAAAATCATCTCTCTTGTCATATATTTTGCTAATTATTTCACCATTTTTTCACCATTTTCAATGGAGAGATGTAAATCGAGAAAAGAACCGTTAGTATCAGAAGTATTAGCTTTGTTAAGTTGAAGTTCTTTAGGGTATGTTTTATTAACCATAGTAGAAAAGAAAGGGTTGTCAATATTCAGTATGTCATCCAGATACTGAGAGGTGTCATTCAAGGCTTCAATAACATCTGCCATGGTATCTGGTGAAAGACTACATGAAATCTCTTTTCCATAGCAATATAAAAACAAATCTGCGACAAGGGGTGCACAGTTTGTACTCATAGGGATATCAACATACCTGACGAAAATATTATCTAATAGCAGTCAATACTGAAAAGGGGATCCCTTGGAAGCAACAAACACAAGCAAGAGATACAAGTAGCAGACTCGGTTTTATTGTCTGTTCATGAGAGGTAATGTTATGTGCAACACCGCTCACGCCTCCTAGCACCGGTTTAAGCGATATTCTACTTTAAAACAACACAGAATGGTCCTGATGATCCCAAAGGACCAGTAAATAATAACACTACTGATTTGTAGTCGGGGCGACTTTTTACAGTCGCCACACAGCACTAAACAAACGCTAGGGTTAATGTCAATAAATACTGAAAAGGGGATCCCTTGGAAGCAACAAACACAAGAGATAAAAGTAGAAGACTCGGTTTTATTGAGTCTGTTCAAACTTCTTGGCAAGTCCACATAGTGCAATTGTCTAAGGTTGTTAGCAAAATGCATAAACGAACGATTTAGATGTGTTGGAGGTTTTTATTTCTTAGGTATTGAAAACATAATATTAAGACAGCTAGTTCTTAACGCACTCATTCTCTGATATACATGTTTTCTGCAGATATAGACTATGTTGGCGGGATACCATTTTCTATTCTGAAACCAGTACTTGAGAAATGTACGGCCACACAACTGTACGATTTAGAGGATTATAATCCAGTAAGTGTTCCAGATGATTGCATTATTTTATTATTGTAATTTGGCAGGCTGTAGCCTTATCTAGTTGCTATAACCAGTCATGGTGCTCAATAACTGGCAGGGATTTTCTGGTAGCGTTTCCTTAAGGAGCTATATTTGAATCTATATTTGATAGCATTTCCTCGATGATTCTGTATTTGAATGTTATTTGTCAGCATTTATTTGAGGATTCTATTTTGGAATCGGAATTTGACAGAATTTCGTCGAGAAGTCTATATTTGAATCAGAATTAGACATATTTTCCTTAAGGATTTTTCCTTGAGGATTCTGTATTTGAACCTATATTTAACAGCAATCCCTGTAATATCCTAACGTATATTTGAATCTTTATTTGACAGCATTTCGTCAAGGACTATATTTGAATTAGAATTTGACAGCATTTCTTTGATGATCCTATACATGAATGTACATGTATATTTGACATCTTTTCCTTAAGGAACTATATTCCACATTACTTCCTTCAGGATTCTATATTTAAATGTCTATTTGGCAGCATTTCCTCGAGGATTCTGACTGCCTGTGGAAGATACACACTGAGAGGGAGTTCAAAGGTGCTAACCGCGAGGAAATGGAAACGTGGCGAGAACTGTACTTGGTATGACTTAAAATCAAACTTGATATTAGTGTTGGGAATCGGCTGAAAATTCATGATCCATCATCAGAATATTTAACCGACCGATGATCGATCATTAATCGATTAAACATGGTTTCTATAAAAGACAAGTGTAAGCCTTTTTTAGACTATAATAAAGAAAAGAGTCTGACCAAAACTGACCGACATATATTTTAAAAAATAAGTTGTGATACCCACATGTGATTACTTCTTGCAAAATTATAACTCAATTTATTTTCTTGTATATTTTAGTACAAGAGAATAAATAAGCCGTAATTTTCAACAACCGAGTAAAGTCGATCATGAAAAATTGTAATAGATTAATCAGATCAAAGGCATAACTGATCGATGATCAATCAAATCGATTAATCGGAACAACATTACTTGATATAACATTTGTGTACAAAGGTTTGTTAATATCCTTATAATTATGAGTTTAAATTATATTCATTGTGTTTATTACATTTCTATCGGTGAAATATCGGGATTTCTCAAGGTCAACATCTTCCGCCGATAATGTTTATTAATAAAGCAAAACTTTTTCGTTAAAATCATGTATATACTGATTTAAATGTCATAAACAGATCATTTAACTGATGGGTTCAATTATAGGGAAATCCTTCACTCGATGGTAGGTGTGTGTTTGTTTTTCTTTTTCTAAAAAGGGGCATAACTCTACCAAAATGAAAATCCGAGTTATTGGACATGAGTTACGACCTTCCTTGTGGTAAGAGGAAGATTCAAAGTTTCATGAACATCAGTCAAATACTTCTCAAGTTATGAGCTTGGTTAAGTTGCAGGTTAAAGTTGCCGAAATGAAAGTCAAGACTTATTGGACATGTTTCATGACACTCCTTGAGGTAAAATGAAGATGTGTATAAAGTTTCATGAACCTAGGTCAAATACTTTTCAAGTTCATCCAAGGTTAGTTTGCAGGTTTAAGTGTAACAAAGTAATCCCTAAGTGTCTACCATGCTACGCAGGTGACACACAAATGATTAAAATTGATCTGTTTCATATGAAACAAACACTCCTGTACATAGAGGATATTTGTTTGTTTTGAGGGAATATAGGAATTATTTTCATCGAGAAGTGGGAAAACTTATATTTTCACGAGTGCTTAGCACAAGTGAAAATATCTGAGTTTTCTCACTTGAGATGAAAAATAAATCCTATATTCACGACAAACCAAATATTCACGACAAACCAACAAATATTCTATTTATTATATACTCACAACCTGGAAATGCATGCAGAAAAAATATAATGCGCGAAAACAATGACGTCAATAACGTCAATAACGTAAACAGTTGCATGACGTCATTTTGAGTATATATTATTACGTTTTCACGTGTAATATAAACAATGAAAATATAACGTTTTATTTTAATAACAAAATCCACTATTTCACTGGAAAGTATATAATAAAATGCTGTATTTATTTCAGAGAAAGATGGATGAGCGCGAGGAGAAGTTGAAGTCCATCACGGCCAATATTAGCAGGTCCATGGCCAAGGCTGTACCTGGTAATGTCTTGTTCCATACTTTACCATTTATATTGCACACCCATGTATACTGCATACCGCTTCTCAGAGGCCAAATGATGAGGAAAACATGTAGGGTGTATAGTCCAGTGGCATCTAAAAACTGTAATTGATGGATTGGAGGCAGCCATATTGAAGAAATCAGTTTGCATATTTGTAAAAGCTAATTTGATTGGTGCGTTATGCAAATTTGGTAGACTGTGTTTTGTACATTAAAAAAATATTGATACTGTTCAAGAAATCGTGACAGATTGTGAAGAAATTGACCAGTTACACGGTAACCAGTCTAATAAAACAGTCGGCAAAGCCTTGATTCTGCAATTCTGGATTATTGACATGTGACATTTGGGTATGTGTGTTTAGGGCATTGAATGGCTTATGAACAAGTGTGTGTGTGTTTTTCTTACTCTGATCCAGTATGACCACCTGTCTACCATTTTCTGTTTCTGTCTTTGCACAAATGAATCTTTCGATTGTTAACACCTTCAGTTTCATGTTCCCAGGGCTCGATTTTGCACTCACAACCTCGCAAAATGCGAGTTGTTTTGAGAAAATGCAAGTTAAAATATTCTGCACTCGCAAAAAACTGGTACATCCTTTCTGAACAAATTTAGCATGATTGACAGATTTTCAAATAACAAAAGGAAATAGTTGTTATATTTTACAACACAATCAGTATAAGCAAGTGTATTCGGAGAAATTATGACTGTTTGTTTGTTTGTATGGTGTTTTACGTCATTTTCAACACATGTAAGGTTATATATGACTGTCGTTTTATGGTGGAGGCAGACCACCCACTTTTGCTGGGTAGAACCAGTACTGTACACCTCCCGCCATCCGTAAGAATCGACCGAAAAAAAAAGAAAAAATGCCAGTAAGAATGAACTTTTGCGAGTTGAAAATATTTGCACTTTGCACTAGCTAGCAAAAAAAAGCAAGTGAGTAAAAAGGTTAAATTCTACCCCTGTGTTCTTGAAATTTGGCATGTGTATTATGGGCATTGAGGGGCTTATGCTCATGTCCTTTTTTCATTTTTTTCACACGAATTCAAAATGAGTGCCTGGAGGACATTTGTGTTGCCTTTTCGAAGAAAAATGCGATAACATGGGGATCACTTTGTCGTCCGTCCCATCACAAAAACTTAACGTTGGCTATAACTTTTCATTTCTTCATGTTTCTTCATCAAACTTTCAATATATACTCATCATGACAACATCGACATGACCATACTAAAATATAAAGGTCAAGGTCACACTAAAGGTCATTATATGAGTTAAATACTCATTTTTGTCTTCACGAAAACTTAACGTTGGCTATAACTTTCTCATTTCTTGATATTTCTTCATCAAACTTTCAGTATATACTCATCATGACAACATCGACATGGTCAAGGTCACACTGAAGGTCATTATATGGGTTAAATACTCATTTTTTTCTTCGCAAAACTTAACGTTGGCTGTAACTTTTTCATTTCTTGATATTTCTTCATTAAACTTTAAATATTTACTCATCATGACAACATCGACATGACCATATGAAAATATAAAGGTCAAGGTCACACTGAAGGTCATTATATAATTATATAAAACTTAACGTTGGCTATAACTTTGTCATTTCTTGATATTTCTTCAAACTTTCAATATATACTCATCATGACAACATCGACATGACCATCCTAAAATATACAGGTCAGGGTTACACTGAAGGTCATTATATGGGTTAAATACTCATTTTTTTCTTCACGAAAACTTAGTCAGGCCAGTTTCTTAAGGTTATTTATCTGAGTCCAAAAGACCTTGTAAAACTGACAAAGCGCTGACAGGTGACACAAGTGTTCTGCGGAACACCTGTCTAGTTCTTTCTTAGACTTTTACAATTTTTGGATTGTGATTTTGAAACCAGTAGGGGAATGTTTTTTGCTATGTGATTGTTGAGCATTTTGTTATTTGTATTTTCATGTTTTTCAAAAAAATTAAAGAGAAAATATAAGTGAACTATAATTTATTCTGTGAAAACAAATTTCTTAGAAATGGAGTTAAATCCTACAGTTTATGCCAGTTATTCTCTTTATAAAAATCTGTTTTTCATAACCCACACTACTTCAGTTCAAAGCACTTCGATTTAAAAACAGCACTCATTATCTGCAAATCTCTGCCTGGCATGAAATTAAACTCTGCCTTTGACTTGTAGACATGTTTGTTATTGTTCTAATTTACATGATTTATGTTTAAATATCCTGTGAAAGAAAAAATAAAAAATCGAATTTCTTATCGGTTTGTAATTTTCAGTGAGGAAAGCAATACTAGCATTCGAAGACAATGTTGCCAAACCACCACGAGATGTGAGAAAGCAACAAGCCAGGTTCGGTACTGCCAACACGATGTCACAGCCCAGTAAAAACAAATTCAAGGGCGTGGATATGATATCCATAGGAAGAGCCAAACAACAAATGGCTGAAAGAGGTTTGGAAATAATTGTCTTTCATTTTAAAAGGACACACAGCAATCTAGATTTTTAGATCACCTGTGATGAAGGCTCAAGGTGATCTGTTGGGATCACTCTTCGTCTGTCGTCTGTCATCCGTCGTCGGCGTTAACTTTTCTTCAAACGACTTCTCAGAAACCGCTTGGCCAATTTTGACCAAACTTCACATGGATGATCCTTAGATGAATGCTTTATAGATTTGTTAAAATTAGGTCAGCGCGACATCCACGATGGCGGCCATTACCATATATGGTCAAAACTTTAAAAAATCTTCTTCTCAAGAACTGCTGGAAAGATTTCAACAGTTTTTCTTTTCAAATGATCGCCAATGCTTAAACTATCAAGTTTGTTCAAATGAAGTCCCCGGGGTCAAAAATGGCCGTGCCCCGGAGGTCCAAAGATTGTATATTGAGATTTTGCATGTTTTTCATAGACTTGTATAGGAAAAAACTTTAAAAAATCTTCTTCTCTGAAACTACAAGGCACAGAGCTTTCATGTATTACATGTAGCATAAGCTTATTGTCCTCTACTAAGTTTGTTCAAATGGTGACCTTGGGGTCTAATTTGGCCCCACCCTCTGGGGTCACAGTTTTACATAGACTTATATAGGAAAAAAAATAAAAAATCTTCTCTGAAACTGCAAGAGCCAGATGTTGAATATTTTGCATTTGCTATAAGCTTATGGTCCAAGTTTGTTCAAATGGTGACCCTGATGTCAAATTTGGCCCTGCCCCGGGGGTCACAATTTTACATAGACTTGTATAGGAAAAAAATCTTCTTCTCTGAAACTACAAGAGCCAGAGGTTTAATATTTTGAATTTACTATAAGATTATGGTCCTTTACCAAGTTTGTTCAAATGATGACAAATGATCACATTTGGCCCCACCCCGGGGGTCACAGTTTTACATAGGCTTGTATAGGGAAAATCTGAGAAAAATCTTCTTCTCTGGAACTGCAAGAGCCAGAGGTTTAATATTTTGCATTTGCTATAAGCTTATGGTCCCCTACCAAGTTTGATCAAATGGTGACCCTGGTGTCAAATTTGGCCCCGCCTCGGGGGTCACAGTTTTACATAGACTTATATAGGATTTTTCTTTAAAACAAATCTTCTCTGTAACTACAAGAGCCAGGGGTTTAATATTTTGCATTTACTATAAGATTATGGTCCTTTACCAAGTTTGTTCAAATGATGACCCTGGGGTCACATGTTTTACATAGACTTGTATAGGGAAAAACTTAAAAAATCTTCTTCTCCGAAACCACAAGGCACACAGCTCTCATATATTACAAGTAGCCCTGGGGTCACATTTGGCCCTGCCCCAGGTGTTACACTCTAGCACCTTCATTTTGTATTTGATCTTTACCAGACTTTGTCAGTGTCTTTATATCAATGTTGTTAACACAACAGAGGCCACATCTCTTGAACAATCTTAACCAAACTTGCACAGATTGTATATTTCATAACATTTCGAAGAAGTTCAATAATGTGCCAGTCATCAGGTGATCGATTTAGGGCCATCTTGGCCCTCTTGTTTTAAAACTCACAGTGTCCCGTTATTTTTCTTCCTAACTTGCATTTGTTCAATCATTAATATTAATTGTCAGAATAGTTCAAAGCAAATTGTTTTTACATAATATTTGGCTTTTTTTCTTTACATATTATTTACTTTTGATAATATTGCACCAATACTATATTTAAAAAATGTGTAGAATAATGAAGGAAATAGAATTTTCATTTATTTTATTTAATTATATACAAGCAGTTTTAAATTCAAAATGATACAGATTAATAAATCGCTGTACTAATTGTAATGCCTGATATAAAATTCAAGATTGCCATGTGTTCCTTTAAGAATTCAAGTTTGAAATAAGTCTCAATTCAGGCTGAACAAGCCGACACTCGCAGGCTGATCTGGGTTTACAATGGAGGCCAAGGCTATTATAGGCGTGCTTAGCGGGATAATGGTTAATAAATAAATTGCAGATTATCTAATAATTATAATGACACGGAACTTCTCTTTTCAGCTGCCAAAGCCCCCATGATGAAGAAGACGATGAACATGATGAAGAACAGAAGGTGAAAGTTAGTAAAAATTAACAGGTCAAGGACACACTAAAGTGGCTAAAAGGCATCGGTCTTTGTCAATGAGATCGGATATAAAGGTCGGGAATGTTTTTGCCATGCAGGTCATGGACACCGAATCGGAGAGTTCAAGTCAGTGATAGTGGGCATGTTAACACCATGAAGTTCATGGACACAGAGTCGGAAAGTTTAATTCGGTGACATGAAGTGGGAATGTTAACGCCATGAAGGTCAGAGTCGGAAAGTTTAAGTTGGTAACATGAAGTGGGAAAGGTCATGGACACTGATTCGAAAAGTCTAAATCCGTGACTGTTGGCATGAAGTGGGAATGTTAACGCCATGAAGGTCAAGGACACTGATTCGGAAAGTTTAAGTCCATGAGTGTTGGCATGAAGTAGGAATGTTAATACCACTAAGGTCAAGGACACAGGGTTGGAAAGTTCAAGTCACTAAAAGAATGGACAAAAAGAGTGGGAATTACTTTGCCGCTATAAATCATGGACTCTAGTTTGAAGTTCAAATCACAATGAATTGTAAATAAATAGTAGGTCACTGTCAGAATAGGCCTATTTTCCCCCGGGGGTGTCCATTAATACCGTCATTGTCGAGGTGTCAACGCAAAAACTATGTAACTTGTATCTTGATTTTCAGAAAGTGGCTGAGTGATTTCTGGTGACCTTATATATACTGATCTCAGCCACTTTTTTACCAATTGTATATTTATTTATCATTATAGTTACAATAGTTCGCGTTCACCCTCGATGTGTATTTGTTGATAAATTGTGAAACAATTTGATAATAGTCCTATATTTATATAAAGTAGCAACCAGTCTTTCATTAGAATTATATAATATTCTATTTAAATTCTCTTCAATCTATTTTGTATATACGACATTGTTATAGTTTGTTTATATTTGTATTAATTACATTGTCTGGATTGATTATACCTTTACATTCTCTTTACCTCAATCATTCAATTAATCAATCATTCATTCATTCATTCACTCACTCATACACTCATTCTTTCATTCATTCAATCAATTATTTTTTAGTCTTTATCTCCCCATTTCCGGTCAGTGATAGTGGGCATGTTAACACCATGAAGGTCCTGGACACAGAGTCGGAAAGTTTGTCGGTGACATGAAGTGGGCATTTAACGCCATGAAAGTCGTGGACACAGAGTCGGGTAAAAGTACATATAGTATATACAAGGAGCAATGAAGGAGAGAAATGAGACAACAGAAAACTTGATTAAACAGCAAAAAAAAGACATGCTTATTCTTATGAATCATAACTGTTATCTAAGAAAGAGTTAGACTGCAACTCTTGAGTTTGGGTTCAGTTGTAATCCATAATTGCAAAATTATTTGGCCCGATCATAAAAGAAATACAAGAGTGACAGATTCATGGGTGTGTTTTAAATTTAAAACAGAAATATTATCGATTTCTGTCCACAAATTTATGTAGGTTATAGTTTAAAATATAGACCAAAAAGTAAAAAATAAAGCCGACATTTAGTGCTTGTTTATTAAATTGTCAGATCAAGGCGTATTTAATTTGCATATATGTTGCGGGTTTGCTGTTACTGTCCTGACTGAGAACAAGAGTTTATTTTACGAGTGGAAATGAGACTTTACGTTGTTGGGAGATTATGTTTTTGTGTTCAGAGTTATATAGGGAAGATCTTGAAATAATCATCTCAGAAACCGCTTGGTCAATTTTGACAAGACTTCACATGGATGATCCTTAGGTAATGTTTTTCAAATTTATTACAATAAGGTCAATGCGACATCCGAGATGTCCGCAATACACAAAATACTTCAATTACTTCTTTTACACAGAGAACCTAGTGCCGTGTGTTCTAATCCCAGTTGTTTCTTTTTTTTTTACTTCTTTAAATGGTTAGCATAGTGTCATGGGTTTAAATTTCAGTTGTGGGTGCTATTGTGTTTTGCAATTGTAAAAAAGTATTGAATGGAATTTAATGATGAAACCCTTTGATAAGAGCCATTCTAGCATGCTAACCCCTGGACTATCAAGTTAATTTTCTCATTTGAAGTTCCTGGGGTCAAAAAAGGCCGCCCCTTGTAGTCCAAAGTTTGTATGTAGATATTTTGCATGTTTTTACATAGACTTACGTAGGGAAAAACATAAAACATCTTCAGTCAGCATTTGTGAGGGGATGCTTTTTTCATCATTGCGAAGATGCTCGGGTGATCAATTCAGGGCCATTTTGGCCCTCTTGTTTCATATACATACAATATAATGTATTGTAATTTACTACAAAGGGTCATGCCTACATTACAAATATAATAAGTCCAGTTACATTTATACATAAAGCCATAAATATTATATTTGTCGATGTAAAGCCTTACATATTATATTATCATAAAACAGACAAATCCTGTGTCTGTGTAAATTGCCAAAAATACTGAAAGTACTTTTTTGTGCACGCTTCATAAAACCTGAAAAATCTAACTGAAAGACATTAACAATGTGCAACTAAGAGTCTGTTAAATAGAGCATCACTCTACAAAAGACCAAAAATCCCAAAGTTAAATGAATTAGATTTGCAATTTGAGAACTGGTATATATTTTATTATATCTGTAAACTTAATTTTAAAAGTTTGTAGCGAAAAAGATGCTTTTGAACGGGCACATGGCAATCATGATGTTTTAAGCATAAATATGTAAAAAAAAAATAAAAAAAATTACAGACTGAATTGTTGAACGGCATTATAAGTGTTCATTATTTGTTATCAATTCACCTCGAGTTTTATTTAAAGAAACTTACCCAGCAAATAACGGTGCAATTACTCTACAAAACCACTTAGGGCTGTTCCAAAATCTCAGTGGGGGTAGGAACTCAAAATATTTTTTAGACGACCACCAACAGAATTTTAATTAGTTTTCAGGTACCACCGCCATAATTTAAATTGCCTGGACACCCACCCCCACCAGAATAAAAATTGTAAATGTGAACATGTATTTTGTACCAAAACCCCATTATTTCACCTAGACAAAATGTCTTATGTACCGTAATATGTAACCTAAAGAATCATAAATGCATTGCATTTCTGCCTGTTCTAGTGCGTGATTTATACATTATTTAAAAAACATGTATTTAGAAATTTAAATATGCACACGTTTTATAAATATACTAGAAGGGAACGGAACACATGCAATGAGCTTGGTTAGGTTGCAGGTTAAAGTTATATAAAACAGGGGCATAGGTCTGCCAAAATGAAAGACCGTGTTATTGGACATGTGTAACAACATTCCTTGTCAGAGGTAAGATGAAGATGTGTGTGAAGTTTTATGAACATAGGTCAAATACTATTCAAGTTATGGTTAAAGTGTGACGGACGATGGATGAAGGACAAAGTGATCCCTAGGTGTCTGCCATGCTATGCAGACGACACAGTAAAAGGAAGATTCAATTTGAAATGGGTTCAGCAGCCCGTTTCAGATTCCACATTTCATGTCATTTATTAATGGAGATGGGAAACCTGATCTGGGTCATTCAACCCAATTCAAAACAATTGAATTGGGGTTTTAAGGCGCACCAACACATGAAAAGGTTATATGGCGCCTAACAGGCATGAACATGCCAGGCTCATCTTCCATGTACATCGAGATAAAATATGGAAAATGGGCCTAGAACCTTCTCACCCTGAACTGCAGAGTTGCTGCAAATTCTATCGTAGAAACTCCATTTACGCTGGAGCCACGTTATTGTTTTTCTAACACTGCTCTTTTGATGTGAGCGAGATGGCACCTGAAACAATGCAGGGATCTTGATGACCTTTAATGAACATGAACAAAAAAATGATAAAATGAACATGAATTTGGGGGGATTCTACCCCTCTGCCTACCCCTCCAAAGGGATCTGCAGTGGCCCTATTCTTCGCCCGGTGACCAAACGGGGGCCCAATTCAAATCAAGTTTTCCTTTGTAAAAAGTGTAAATAGTTAAATGCCTCAATACTGGAATGCATTTTATGGCTTCTTTTTAAATGTGCAAACAATTAGCATTTTATTTTAACATATTAAAGTTATCAAATATGGTCATATTATAGTGCTTATTGCATTAAATTATGGAAACAAACAACTGTCTATATATATCATACCAGTGTTGTCAGAGGGGGTACTTGGCACATTTATATTTTAGTAGTCATGTAGTGACTTTTAAAAAAGATGATCAGTTTGTCCAAAAAAAAATTCTGGAGCATTGAACTCCAAAACAAATCAAGGTACATAGATCTTTATGGAACTTATTAACTTTTTAATAATATCAGTATTTTAGTATGTCCTTGGAAACAATTGAATTGAATTGGGTTTTAAGGCGCACCAACACATGAAAGGTTATATGGCGCCTAACAGGCATGAACATGCCAGCTCATCCTCCATGTACATCGAGATAAAATGTGGAGAATGGGCCTAGGACCTTCTCACCCTGAACTGCAGAGTTGCTGCAAATTCTATAGTAGAAACTCCATTTGTAGACACTCCATTTAAGCTGGAGCCACGTTTATTGTTTTTCTGCCACTGCTCTTAGTGATGTGAGCGAGATGGCACCTGAAACAATGCAGGGGTCATGATGAAGACCTTTAATGAGCATGAACAAAAAATGAACAGGGGGCCATCGAAACAAGCCACATACAAAATCTCTACACTTTAATTAATATTAATTAATTAACATGTGATTAGAATCAAACCATAAGATTCTATTTTCCTTTATTTTTCCTTTTATTTATCCATTGCATCATATAACAAAAAAACAATATTATTTTATTTTACATATTTAGGATCGCGCCGCAAATCACGTCAAAAACCGTATCCGGTCCCGCAAATTAAACCATCCAAAAACCGTACCGCGTCCCGCAAATTAAACTATCCAAAAACAGGTGCGCGTTCCCAGTGTTATTTAGCAGCTTGCATTTGTGGATAAGCGTTCGTTGTAAAGCGTTTTTATGATACAGATTTGCTAAAAGGGAAATGAAAATAGAAAATACAGCAATTCATCGAAAAATAAGAATATTAAATCGAAAGCACTTCAAACTGTTAATATTCGAGTGATATTTCTTCTTCTGTATGCCCATGACAAATTCGTTGTGAACAATCAATGTCAATATAAAAGCTGTAATGCGATTGGTTCAAATCCTGTAATCGACCAATGAAATGCGCACTTTCAAATTGATGAACTTTAATCAAGGGAGAGAACTTTCAAATTACACGCAAATTAAGATGATTTCTGGTTGAATTATAGTTTGCAAAGACGTTATTTCCAGTACCAGAACCTGTACATATTATATGTAGGCCGGTCGATATTAAAATGGCTCCAGCCAAGATAATTTTAATTAAATTTTACCCACTCCCACAAGAATAAAAATGCCAATTTTACCCACCACCACCACCATAAAAAAAATAGGGTTGCGTTCCGACCCCACTGAGATTTTTTCCTGGAATAGCCCTTATCAAAACTCAAATATAGGATTTTTCATGGAATCTTAAAATAACCGTAATTGAATATATGTGTAAAATGAATTGTGAGTTAATAACTCTTAATTCGAGGCTCCAGTTTTGGGGTTTGGCCTGTTGGCTGGTTAAAGCCTTTTATATTGTGTTTATAGAGATTGGATTCTCAAAATATGTAAGTTATATAACCCTTACTACGACAACCTTTGCAGCCAGTGTAAACCCAGATAAGCCTGTGAGTAACTCGCAGGCTGATCAGGGTTTACACTGTCTGGCTGCTCATCAGTCATTTAACCAAAACACCCCTTTGTAGCATAAATGGATTGGTCTAAATTTAAAGAAAGGACAGTCCATTATACATTCATAGCGGGCTAAGGATTAAGTTACTAGGTATTTGACATTTAGTACTACTGTGATGGGTTTATTTTCTTAATATCCTTTTGGATAGTATTTATTTCTGAAAAAAGTGTAATTTTTTTGTAACTTTATGAAGATCAACAGAGCAGAAATTTCCACTCATCCGGCATCAATGAGCACTCGTCATGGCGAGCGGAAGAGTGGAATTTTCGTAGCCTTATCAACAATAGTGTGTCTTGTATAACTAAGTTGCCCTATAATATTGGAATATAGTGAGGGAAAGTGCTGTAGTAAATGTTTATCTTCACAATTTTAACTATGCATGTAATTACAAGTATCAGGTGATAGGCAATATATGGTTTTGTAATCTGATTATTAGCATGTATGATTTATCGTTTATGAAAGAGATTTCAAATGGGTTATGTACATTTCAGCCGAAAATTGACCTCGGGTCCTTAAAATAATATTTTTATTTCAGTTTTGTGCTTTAAAATTATGGATTACTTTTAGAGGCGTAGACATAATGCATTGGGTTGTGGAACCATGGCATCTTGAAAATGCAGATATTTATAATTTTATATTTATTTCTCAGTTTCAAGTTGAACAGGGTTTTATTGAGCAAGGAAGGAACATTCTAGGCTCAGCTACATTTGAAATCAGTGGCTTTGATGTTTTCTTGGAGTGCTAGAAAGCCTGATCTTGCACCTGGGGGCAGATAAAAGCATCAACAATAATGGCCCAGTTGTTCAAAGATCGGTTAGCTTAATCCTTGGTTATTGTAAATTTTCATAGTATATTTCTCATAAAAATAATTTTAATTTGCATTTCTTCTTAACATAATGCTTTCACATGCTCAAATGCCTGGTAGAAATATTAATTTATCGGAAATTATCGTAAATTCAGGTACATGTAGATTTGAAATTTTGACGGTGATGTCAACACACGAAACATATTGGTATGCAACAAAAAGATTCCATAATGGATATCCAATAAGGAAATTCCAACTCACAGTCCAACTGTTTAAATCGAGACTTTGGCTCTGATATAAACCTCACGGAATTCCAGATCTTCACAGGATACCCATGAAAGATTCTTATATTCTATTTTAAATCAATGTATTAATTTTTTGTAGTCGTGCCATTTCTGTTCTGCCACATTCCAATTCATTCATTATTGCCTTTTTTCCGCATATAATATTTTGTTGACCACTAATATTTATACTCGCAGATAAAATGTCTTTTTAATTCTATAAATTGCAAGATAACTATGTGAAAACCATATTTTTCTTGATACAGGTTTGACTGTCTTAATGTTTAATATTGTTTAAGGTCTTTCAACTCTTGTAATGTTGTTTTGCAGAATTAATAAGTTGTGCTATTGTTGTTTTTTTTGCATGTTTTTTCTGTTCTCATTTAAATTGTATTTAATTATAGAAAATATTTGATTATTTATTGATGCATCAATTTATTTTGGTAAATCTATAAGTTTACATGAAAACGAATGTTCCTTGGGGATTGTTGTGTAACTGATACGAATACAGGTAATGTTGGTTGATGGGAGCTTTGTATTTATTAAATCTTTTCATGTCCCCGAAGAGAGGCATATAATAATCGTACCGTCTGCCCGACTGTTCGTCTGTCCGTCCGAAACAGTCATGTTTCAGCCGTAACTTTCAGAGTACTGAAGGGATTTCACCAAATGTTAATCACAATGAGAGGGTGTGTCTCGTGCAAGAATCAGGTCCGTACCTCAAAGGTCAAGGTCACATTTGGCAAAAATGGTCAAAAACCCTTTTCGGGGGCATTTCTCACTTACCGTGACATTTCTTGTTTACGGTAATGTTATATTCTTTATAATATTTATTTGCTGTATTAAAGGGACATGGCAATTTTGATTTCTTTTTTTACACACAATGAGTATATTTGGAAATCATATTTAAATTACTGCAATTAAGTTACTGGCAGAGAAACAATGTTTTCAAAACTGTTTAATAATTTTGTAATCGTTATTAAACACACGACACGTTTTATTTTCAACCTTAACGGTGATGATACAGACTCTATGTCGAGTATTTGTGTTTAACATCATATAAAATCAGCTAATGTCCCTGTGAACTAGTATACTATTAAGTTGTGTCCCATCAACCCATACTTTGAATAACTTTTTACCGGAGGTTAAGCTTCAAAGTTGTTGTTGGCATAATATTCATTAAACTTTTGAGCACAAGAATCAGACTCGGACTCAAAATCTAATTTTTTTGCAAACCCTATGAACACCAAAAGTATGGGTAAGAATTCTGATTTTCAGACATTTTCTGTTAAATTACCTTTAAAATTACTCGTTTCTGTAAGTAAATTTGCTTGTAAAATTTGGGAATAAAAAATATAAAAAATTTGAGATTTTGAGTCGTTCGATTTTTGTGCTCTAAAGTTTGATGAATACTATGCCAGGTGTTAATTGAAACAACAAATTTGAAGCTTAAAGGGGTTGATGCACTATTTTCAAACATGATTTATTTAAAAGGGCTCTGAAAAACTCGAAAAAAGCTGAAAGAAATATCAAAATGCCATGAAAAAGATATGACCGATTGAAAATTTGCAAAGAACATAAATGGAGGTGGCCATCTTGGAACGATGACGTCATTGCGCCTTTTTACTATAAATTGTATATAGAAAAACACTTTTGAAGCAAAGAAAATCCGTGCAAATTGATTAAAAACTAAATATACAGATGTAAAGTGTATACATGTTATGCTTATTTTTCCTTTACAGCGATTTTCTTTGCTTTAAAAGACATTTTGTCACTATTCCATATATGGTAAAATAGCGCGATGATGTCATCGTTCAAAGTTGGTCGTCTCCATTTATGTTTCTTTGCAAATTTTCAATAGGTCGTATTTCCTTTATTTTTCGTGGCATTTCGTTATTTCTTTCAGCTTTTTTTCAAGTGTTTTAGAGCTCTTTAGAATAAACATTGTTTGAAAATAGCGCATCAACCCCTTTAACCTCTGGTAAAAAATTATTCAAAGTATGGGTTGATTGGACACAACTTAATAGTATACTAGTTCACACGAGGTAATGAAACGTTTTAGTTAACATAGTGTGCAAAGTTTAATTCTATTCTATATTGATTGGATCATATTGATAACCGAGTTATAAAGCTTAGGCACACTTTGTCAGCCGTTTTATTTTGTGTTTTTAAGAAGCATATTCTGCCTTTAATGATTTAGGTCATACCGATATTTAAACAACAGTGACATAACTGAATGCATAAAGTGATTTAGCTAATTTAATATTAGAAGTAATGAAATATAACTTCTATATTGATATTTGAATGTAGTCTGAATCCAGTTTGAAGTTGTCATTTATTGTTTTGAATAAAATATGTTTGATTTTAATTTGTTTATGCTTTTTCTTTAATTTCCAGAGGCCCTGGTAGCTCAGTGGTTATTAAGGCCACGCACCTTAAAGATGTGCCCGCATGGGTTTGAGCCCTGGTAGTCACAGGCTCTGTCTGGGAGTCTCCATTTTCGTCATTCTCATCTTTCTCTGAGGTGGGTGTCCCAATATGACTTGATGTGTTAACATCACTGCGATAATCTAATGTTGTAAATCACAGGCAGTCATTCCACAATACCATTTAAACCAGACTTTAAGCCATGTGTTGTGTTGCTACTAATCCGAATATGTGCCTAATAAATTCATGAATTTACAAACGTGCGATTAAAATTCCCATAGTTGAATAGGTGTCGATTTCAATTCAAAATGTTTACATTCACCGGATACATTCTGTCGAAAAAATATAGCGTCCAATTTGAATAAGCTTCATTTTTCAAGGAGGCAGAGCGTCCGCACATATCCAATGTACGAGGGGTGTTCCGTTAATAATGTGACTGCTGTATTATTTCGCGGAACTCGTGCAATATTTACATGAAACCACTTCGTATCGCTACGAGTGATCACAGACGCGTGTCAAAGGTAAAAATCTCATTCATACATTCACTGACCTTGGTGCAATGTACATTGCTTTATAGCGTATTCGTTACACTATATGCAAAATGACTGGCAAACGAGCAGAAAATGTGCTTGAAATAAGGGCCTATATTAGATGTAGGTCTTTACTTCGGTTGAAGCCGAAAGATTCACCAAGAGGTGTGTGACATTTACGGGGATGGTCAAATGTCGTATAGTACTGTTTGTAGGTGGGTGGCCAAATTTAAATCTGGGCAACAGCGCTTGAAAGCATTTGCTGACAGAGGACCAAAAGAAGTTACAACAGCGAAAAAACTTCTGAAAATGTATCCGAAACACAGCAAAAAAATCGTTTGAGAATTTAGTTACGGGTGATGAAACGTGGGTCCATTATTATGAGCCAAAAAGAAAAGTATCTAACCGAATCTGGGCCATGAAAAATATGAAACGACCAATTATTGCCAAACGAACGCGAACTGTTAAGAAGGTTCAATTTTTTTTCACTACCAACGGTCCTGCCATACAGACAGCGGTGCCAAAAGGCAGAACTGTCACAGGACGGTTTTATAAAAACATTGTATTGAAACAATTGAAGAAGTACTACAAACAGCGTCGCCCTATAACAGGTCTGAAGTATGTTCGTCTTCCGCATGACAACGCGCCCGCCCACAAAGTCCGTATTGGGACGTTTTGGAGTCAGAGAAGATCACTGTTCTCCCGCACCCCCATTACTCGCCAGACCTGGACCCCTGCGACTATTTTCTCTTGTCAAGACTAAAAAATCACTTATCTGGGAAGAGATATAACTCGAGGAATGCCCTGGGATCTGCTGTTTACCAGTGTCTTAAGGGTGTACCTGTTCATGAATACGAAAACTGTTTTCAAAAGTGGATTGCGCGGCTCAAAATGTATGTTTCGGCTAAGTGGGAGTACTTTGAAGGAAATCGCAAGAACAATTGATCAAAAATGATTATAGTATTCTAGTATCAATACCAATCACATTATTTACGGAACACCCCTCGTATCTCAACAGAAAAGGGCTATTACGCTGTCTGAAAATACACTGGTCGTAGTTGTCTCTCTTGGACTGTTTTAAAATTATTCTCCCAAGGTGTCAGGTTATTGTTGGTACTATATGCACCTATCATTATTTTTCCCCTGTGGGTGCGGAGGGCATACCCGGGGAATTGGACAACAATGATGACACTGCCAGGGGTAGGGAATTCGACTGAACCCGGTGCCAACATGGGGATATCTCATATTGATATGATAGCTTCTAACAATGGGGAAATTGTACATAAATTTTGCTCCTAGGGATCAATTTTTACATTTGTGTAATTCCCCTGGGTGTGACAGCCACGTGTGTGTGTTCGTCTTAAACTTTCCTTGAATAATGGCCCAGTGGATAGCAAAGAAATGCCAGAGGACACGTTCATGCCTAACCTGTGCTACTGAGACACCGTGTGTTCTTGTTCAAGGAACTTTTCCTTAACCTCATTTGTCGGATGGGATCCTCCGAGAATGTTGAGTCCATGCTGATCTATTCATTAGTAAGAGTAGGGCATGTTCCTAGATTACTATGTATCCTTCCCCTCTCTCTGGGGTGGCTCTAAATAACCTGTAATGTATTAGCCATTAAACAACATCCAATTCAATTCCGTGAAAATGTTTAATCATGAATAACATTGAAACATGCTATATACACAGACAGCTTATAAGATTCAAATTGCAAACCAATACAAGTTTTTTTTAATACTAGTTTTTTTTTCTTCGATGGTGACAATAATATAGCAGATTTCTAAATCGTTAAATATAATGCCTCAACCCGTGTCATCTAAACAGTTTAAAGTCTTTAAAATATTTTTGCACTTCATCTTTTGTATATGGTTTTGCCGCGACGCACGTCGGTATATTTTCTGGCTGCTCCATCCAAAGTTTGTGGTCAATTTTATCTAAAGTCAGTGCTTGCGACAACTTTCTCAGGCTATCTTCATCTGGCGCCTGAAAAGAAGGAAGCCATGAAGTAGAAACTTTATAACAGTTGCTCAAGAATGTTTTGGCCGAGTGTGCTTGCACTCTTACCGATCTGATAAGGGCATGTTCGAAACAATAAATCCGCGGATTCACAAGTCTCGCCTAACGGGGGTGGGACTTAAAAATAAGAAAGTCAATGTTGCTAAAATGAAAGTTTGTAAATAAAAACAATGGAGTGTGCAATTTGCTAAGATGACATTTAAGTGCATTTGTTTAAAAACAAAATGCAAATCTATTAAAAAAATCATCAGCTCCAAAAAGTAGGTCAAGGTCATAGATGAAATCCATACTTCCAAAAAGATGCACTACCCAAGACACAACTATGTCAAAAGAAAATATTTTGTCTTCCAGAGATTAAGCTATAAATTTGGTTTAAAACATCTAGTGCATAAATATAATTCACGAGAAAGTGATGTAAATGTAACAATTAAAGTTATCTGCCCTTTGCTTGGATGGTGAAGGTCACATCCACATTTGCTTTTTGACACGTTGTGATATACTATCCAAGAAACAACTATAAGCAAAGTTTGAAAGGTCTAATGCAAAAAGTTTGTGAGAAAGTGACGTAAATGCAAATGTTGAAGGTAAAACTTATTAAGTTATCTGTCCCTTGCTTGGAGGTTCAAGGTCACATCCACATTTGCTTTGAATAACAGCCATACAGCTTTCAAAGGTCATTCAAACAAACATGTACATGCCAGCAGCTAGTCCCTGCTAAAAGAATATCAACGAGAAGTTCAGAATGACCTCGACATACTTCCACACTTTATTGTAAGTTTTTCCAACGGCTGGCATGGCGCAGTTGGTAGCGCGGTGGATATGTAACCGGAGGTGCCGGGTTCAATCCTCCATGGTGCCACTGAGTTTCGTCGGTGTGTTCTTGGGCAAGACACTCCCTTAGCCTCGTACGTCGGATGGGGACGTAAACCGGGGGGTCTATCCTCAGAGCATGTTAAAGAACCATAGGAATCTATTCGATAATAAGAGTAGGGCACGGTTCCCGGATTCCTATGTTTCCTTCCTCTCTCTCTGGTGCAGCTCTAAATAACATATACTGTGTTGATGAGCCGTTAAACAACATTCAACATTTTCTACGATGCTGTTGTGACAGTGTCTTCAATTTAAAGCATATCTGTTTGGGTATAATGCCACATTTGTAACAAATTGATGGAAGAGATGTTTTATGTCAGGAGTGTAACATTTTTACCATATCTTAAATATTGTGATTTTTTTTTACATTTAGAAAGTAGTTACATGCATTGCATTATAACTATAATAAGATATCTGAACCTGTTTTAATTTGTATTGCATTTTAAATCAAAATCTTCACTAAAACTGTCCAAATGGACATTAGTTCATTGAATTTTTTAAAAACAGTATGTATAATTTAAAACAAGAAATGTCACTGTAAGTGACAAATGCCCCCGCAGTTACTGTTGACCTCTAAGTGTAACCTTGACCTTGGAGCCATGGACCTGGATTTTGTGCATGACACAATGTCTTGATCAGTTGTGCTAAGTTATTTAAAAATCCGGGTTTTGCACGCGACATCGTCTTGTTATGGTGATCACTTGTGCCAAGTTATTTAAAAATCCCTGCAGGGGTTGTGACGTTACGGTCCGGACACGAAAATGCCTACCTGTTTTTGACCTATGAACTGCAAGTGTGACCTTGACCTTTGAGGTACGGACCTGGGTATTGTGTGCGACACATCATCTTGATATGGTGATCATTTGTACCAAGTTATTTAAAAATCCCTGCAGGTGCTGTGACGTTACGGTCCGGACACGAAAATGCGTACCTGTTTTTGACCTATGAACTGCAAGTGACCTTTACCTTTGAGGTACGGACCTGGGTATTGCATGCGATACATCGTCTTGTTATGGTGATCAATTGTGCCAAGTTATTTAAAAATGTCTGCCTGGGTTGTGACGTTACAGTCCGGACACAAACTGTAAACTGTACCCTAAACAATATTTGGAACAAGAATTATCATTTTAACACAAAATGTTACACTTCTGACATTTACAGATCATCTGCTTTATCTGAAGTCAAAATTTATATCGATGAAATTATAAAGAGAAAGAGAGTTATTTTACAAAGCTAACATGCTGGCAATGGTATCTGTTAGGTAATTAGTGCAAGGGAATTGTATTCGAAGCTGAAATCAATTGTGTTTGATAATTTTTAAAAAACAACAACAGTTTTTAAATATCGCTGACAACATTATATAAGGCGGCAACGCATGTAGAAAAAACCTGACCGTATCCAATTAATTCAATCTATCAGGACATTTTTACCCTTCTTTGTAGATGCCAATATATGGCGTCTTCCCCAAGCAAAAAACGTCACCTTTTCCCCAAAAATAACTATAAAAATTCCCTTCTTTCAGAATAATTCCCCATTCAAATGATGTTGAAAAATTCCCCATTCAAAATGGTGTTCGTCGTAAAATCATCTATTTATAACCGCATAGAGCTCTATTTTTAGCTGCTGATGTTTTCTATTACAATGCGGGGTTTACATTTGAAATAACAGAGCGATCCAAACAAAATTTTATGAATCGCCTCGGTTTTCATTGTAGCATCATTGCTTGTTTTCAAGACAAACGTCTAGAATAGTTCTCCTAAACAACGTTTGACATCTGTCGAGATTCTGGTATCGTTTCTGATTTGTATTAACAATCAAGACTAAGCAGCGCTGAAGTTCATGCGATAGTCGTAGATAGTCTGCAAATCCCGTCATTTTTCAGGATCATTATTCCACATGGTGTTTGATATGTTACGACTTTACGACAATCGTGATCAACTTACTAATGTAAGTTATCAAAAACAGATTGTTTATAGTTTCAGACTGAAAAAAAAAAGATTCTAGAGAACAAAATGATAACAAATTACTTTAAGAAGAAAAATAATGCAACATCAGAGAGAGAAACTGAAAGCAACATAAAAAAAAGTTAACATTTATAAAAAGTTAAGAAATCATAAATTAAAATGAATAAAAATCACTGTTTCCCTCTGCTGTTTTTCTCTTCTTTAAATGTTTGTGGAATTTATGCATAAGAAAGGTAGATATAACCTTTTTACTAAAAATTTATTGTACAATTTATTGTGACTATTTTCCCCCAAAACTTGGAAAATCGCACCTTTATTTCCCCACAAAAAAAGGCTAGGACCCCTTCCCTAATTTCTGAAAAAAAAGGCCTTGTATATTAAATGCCAAACAAAAATAGGTTACTGCAAGGTGACACCATGCAATTCTATTTGATACTTATTTGAAATTTAGCAGTTAAAAAATGTCATGTGAAAAGCATTACAGTCCTGACATTTATGGCTACATTTTTAGGCATATCTTCTTTATTTTTGAAGCGATTTCTAAAATATTTTGCAGAAGCAATGTAGGTACCTAAACACATTTATCAGCATATTTAGCTTGCATTGAAACAAAAAAAATTAAGAAAAATTTTCGTTTTTTTTCCAGCATGTCCATAAGTGCTAGTTTTTATGTGCACTCTTGAATATAGTCGACATGCCTGCATTAGCAAAATTAGGTTACAGATCTTTAACTAGAAATATGTCCATGGGCCACGGATGACCCCACTGAAAACAATCAGTGTAAAACGTAAAATTTGACGGAAAAGGGGCCATAACTCCGGTAAAACTGGGTCGATTTTGATGCCGAAACGATATGCACATCTTGACATCATAGGTAAGCACCCTGTAAAGTTTCAAAGTAATAGGTTGAAAAATGTCGGAGGAGATAGACACACAAGATATTTTCACGTAAAATTTGACAAAAAAAGGGCCATAACTCCGGTAATAGTGGCTCCATTATGCACATCTAGACATCATAGGTAAGCATCCTTTAAATTTCCGAAACAATCGGCTGAAAACTGTCACTGTGGGAGGAGATAGACACACAAACTTTTCGGGACGAACGGAAAGACGGACATGGCTAACACTATATGCCCCCTCATCATTCGGTGGTGGGGGCATAAAAAAAATATTAAAACATGTCTGCAGTCAAAACAGAATTTTTTGTAGTGTTTTTGTTTACAGGAGAAACACAACCTCTGGCAACAATTCCAATGTTTGAAACCATTCCCGAGGCAGTTGAAAAAAAATCCTACCTCATTGAACAACCTGTTGACTGTAAAAACTGTTTGAGGTCATTGATGCCAACAAAAACGCCTTTCAACAAACACAGTTCACATGAGCTGAATGTAAGTTTGCCCAAATTAGTTATTCCGTACTGTCTACTGAAACAGTACGGAATACCAAGTTGGGAATACTTGGTACACTTGTGAACAGGAAATGATCTTCAATGTACATAAGTGTATACATCATAAGCGATCATTCATTGGGTATACACTAACATACCTGGGGTAGCCAGGGTACATTCATGTAATAATGTACATGCACCTCTGTACACGACGGTTACATGAAACACCCAAATCAACCTATTTCCCCCAAATCACCCCTAAACCTCCCAAATCCACACAGAATCGACTTTATATGGTATTACAATGACGTAGTGGTAACAAATATCACCCAAAAAAAATCATTTGAGAAAAATGAAGATATACATGTAGGTATTATTTGTTAATAATGCATGTTGTTACCACGATGTGTAAAAATAATGCAAACATTTTTAATTCGGTAATAAATTAACAACTATATGTTTATTTTTCTCAAAAGATTATTTTATTTGTGATATTTGGTACAATAACATCATTGTACCGCCATATAATATAGATTTTGTGTGGATTTAGGAGGTTCAAGGGTAGATTTGGCGTAGATGGTGGTGGATTTGGGGGAAATAGGTAGATTTGGGTGTTTCGTGACACCTGTATGTGACAGTCAGTCACAATATAGTTATTTACTCTACCTCTAAAACAACTTTATGCATACGATCCAGGTCAGCTAAATACTGCTGTGTGTTTTTATCTGCATAATATGAATGCATTACAGCGGTACAGGCATGGCAGGCCTGAGCAATCAGAGCACCAGTTGGCCATTTGAGGACTTTGGAGAGATCCTTTCGGACCACTACATATTGCACTAGATTTCCAGACATTTCTATGGTGACAGTCGGCCCAGTTCAGCGACGTAGTACTTGCTGTTAATTTCTTAAACTACTATTTGTCTTTAAAATTCAAGATAGTTATATATTGCTTCATAAAATATTCGCGTTTGTTGTTTCATGGGGGCTGACATGTTGAAGAATCGCAGAATCGATTAATATTGACCAATCAGAGACGACATTTTTACTGTACATTTTGGTTCATTAGGCACACCGAAACGGATGACGTAGTTCGCAATACAGTTACCATTACAAGCATTGATTTGACGTTGAATGTAAGTTATTTTAGTTTCCACAATGTTTTTTGCAAATAAAAGCGTGAAACTAATGCAATTATTATCTGTGAACATTTCTGTGTCACGAAGTGTGGAATTAATCGATGTGCAAAGGTTCGTGAATCCAAAACAATAATTTCTGACCGTATATTTAGGACTATCATGTGATGTAACACTTTGTTGACATTTTGTGTATATCTGTCTCTATATTATTATTTTTATTTATTAAGCATTTTTTTGTCAACGACAATGGAAGACTTTCGATGTTAGTTTATCTTAAAGAAACTGTCCCGCCAGATAACGTCAAACTTACACTTCACAACCATTTATCAACACTACTACAAATAACTTGATTAAAAACGATAAAAAGAATTAATTTGGTGAATGTTTACCCACAGAGGGCCACAGTAGCTGGCTTTTGTGTAAGACCTGTTCCATACTTGCAGGGCTGTACAAATAAGATCGCTGAAGCCCAGGACAAGTAGCTTTTGCTGATGGGCAAGTGCCTCTTTGTAAATTAAAAAAAAAATAGTACCAAGAGACCTAAAAAGGGTACGCCTAAAATACGAAATGGGAATTTATTGGCGAAAGGGAATTTATTGGCGAAATGGGCCATTTTATTCTTTTTAAATACATCAATTACAATTTAAGTGTCTAGATGTAAGCATAAATGGATTAAACGTATAATGCTACACACTAAATATAGTGAATGCTGGATCTATTGAAGCATAAATGGATTAAACGTATAATGCTACACACTAAATATAGTGAATGCTGGATCTATTGAGTCCTTCAAGACTCAATTGTCCACACTCTTTATCTAAACCTCCTTAAGTGCATTATTCTTTTTTAACTTATCACTGTACATATTTCCACCTTTTTATTTCAAACTCTTCTCTTTGTCTTACGATGTAAAGCGTTCCTCCACTGGCAATAACTTCAACTTGTTGAAGGTGGCCAGTTATGTGATAGGGGCAGTTCGGGAAAATACGGACAAACGTATAAATACGGACACTTTCCCGAGAAAAGCCGACTTCTTACGAACTATTACCAACAGGATTACGGGTTTCACCTTTTTCGTAGTTAATTTCTTCCTCTCGGTTCCACACGCAGAACCGTCTATGCCACACAAAATATGACGTGTACACAAACGTCATACTTTTTCCAAGGAGTCAACCACGCTTCCTTTCCGATTTTTCGCCAACATCGATAGGGTGTTGTATCTCGATAGGTGTCGTAACAGTGCTATTTCAGGTATAATTTTCAGCAAAATATTCAATAAATGGTACATTTATGTTGATGAAAATTTCTGTTTCAAGAAAGTTACAGGTTTGGTGGTACAGTACAGCTCACGCGAAACACACACTTTACTCTTTCACGCCGAGTGAGGAATTCAGAAATCGCGTAATTACGCGGAGTTTGGACGATAAAACTACGCCAAGTGGAAATCAGCTACGTGACGAACGACTAGCGTAACTTCGCCGAGATACTCCGCGTAGACAAACTCGGCATTCGCCGAGTCGTCAATTATACAGGTAAATGACATTTTCAGCGGAATTGAACGAACGACTAGCGTAACTCCGCGTAGACAAACTCGGCATTCGCCGAGTCGTCAATTATTCAGGTATATGACCTTTTTATCGGACTTGAATGTTTCTGTCTGAAACAATGATGAACGGCATTCGAACAGGTAATGTACATCTGCATAGATCTACGTGTTTTATTTTTATGTTTTTTGTAAATGTACACTGTGCGTGAAAGTAATAAAGTTACCGTATAGTTGACGTTTGTGCTGCTGTACTCACAAATGCAATTAAACACAACTGTCATGAGGACGAAATAAATATTTAGTTTTAATCTGTAACGGCAACCAATGCTAGCTTCCAAACACAAAACTTAAATACACGCTCTATTTCTTAGCACACATTGTCTTACACGTAGTCAAGCGCGTTGCCATGGTCAGGACTCTGAATCAGGCGTTTTTATGTGTATTGAGCATGTGTATTGAGCAGAGTTACGATATTGTAAACATGTACTCTACATGTACATGTCGCAGTAACCAGGTTAGATCACGCTTCCATTACACTAGTATAGATAATTAGGGACGTACCGTGGTATTCTCTTGGATAAATAAAATATGTTATGTAATATGTATACTGAGTAAAGTACAGTATATACATGTATATAAATACATATTTCGTTTGCGTGGATGTTTTGTGGTATCAGGTGCGTGTACATACATGAACCTACGTAAGTGGATTTTAAGACCAACTTTATAAAAAATATTTGCTGATTTTGTCAAATACGAGGGTTGATCAACAAAAAAAGTTGATACTGGCCTTATAATTCCTTAATTACAAGTTATTTGAAATAAAAACATATTATGAATTTAGTCTGTCCATTGACAATATCCTTGACATGAAAATGTTCAAAAGTATGGTGTGTTTTTTTATGAACAGCACCTGCCGCAATCCGTCGCACCAATAATAATACATAATGAAATTTTTAAACCATCACTGCAACACTGCAGTAGGCTATCTATTTATAAAAATGATGTAAAATTATCCTTTAACCTAGCAACCAGGGCAACAGAAGTTTGGTCGTAGAAACACTTAAAAAAAGTATAAAAGTCGAACAGGAAAAGCAGCTTCCCCAGAATACAGTTAACTCTAAAACACGCAAAACGAAAAACATGAATGGACATGTTAATAAGGAATATGACGTCTAAAAAACCCAAAAAAGGTTGACAATAGGGCTGTCGTCTTCAAACGGTCAGTGGAAAAAAATACTGGGGTTTAAACCAGGTTCTAGGGTGCACCAAACCTCACACACTGTCATCCCAAAATCGAAGCTAGTTTTGGGAGCATATATAACTCATTCCTTTTGATTCATATGGTGTAGTCTAGTCGATATATCGCAACATCTACATCATTCTTGGTTTGTGATCACTCATTTACATATTAACATCAGCTAACAAACACTAAACTATTGTGAATTAATAAGAAACAAAAAAACACAGAGTCCTCATGTTTTAATATACAAGAATGTTCTTAAAAAATAATTTTCAACCGAACTTGATAAACGGCAAAGTTATTTGCATTTGTGTTTGGTAATGACTTGAGAGGGAGAAGTATTCCATTTTAAAACTTCTAACAAGAAAATATGTTATTGTTCATGTTTATAAACAGCTGACATGTAAGTAAAAAAGGTACACACACATATATATATACAGCCTTATACACACATATAAACACATCGAACATCAGCAAATGGATATAGTTGCACAGTTACATGTATGTTTTATTACCACATCAACACTTTTTCAAGTTTTCGCTGTCATCAGTCACTTGTATTTATGTACTGCAACAAGGAGAAAGCGTCTCCAAATGATGTGTTGGTCTGCACATTTTCAAAAGTGTATAGACATATTCAACTGCAAGTTACATGTAAAAATATTCAGGCTTATTTCAGTTTTACTTTCGCTAAATTTGTGAATAAGGGAATTCGCCAGGGCGATGTCTTTAGACCTATTTAATTACTTTTGGAATATGTTGCTTGGTATAACTTAATGGACGCAGTATCCAACTTGTTTGATAAATTCAATATTAATCAGGCACTCGTGTAAGATCATTATTAAACATCGATATTAAAGGGGAAAAAACAATAGATGCAGGTAGACACAATTGTAAAAAAAAAGTCACCCACTAAAACTACGATTTAATTTGTGACTAGAGGAATTCGCCAGGGCGATGTCTTTAGACCAATTTAATTACTTTTGTAAATCGCGTAAGATGCTGCATGGTATAAGAATAGGGTATACATTTTGTGCAGAAAGTCGATTTAAAAAAATGCTTTGATATGAAAAACACATCTTCTCAGGTTAATGACTTCAAACATATACTTAATATTTCAAAAACAAGCTGCGTACAGGCAATTTAATAAAAATCTAACATGTCATTGAAAAAGACGACGTGTTTTTTCTCACCTTCGTGATCATTGTCTCTACTCTAAGAAATTAGAAGAAAATACGGATTAATAGGTCATAATTGTGCAGAAAGTCGATTTAAAAAAATGCTTTGATATATCAAACACATCTCACTTTAATAACTTCAAACGTATACACTTAATATTTCATAATAGGCCTCATACAGTCAATTTAATAATGATCTAGCATGTCATTGAAAAATAGAATACTTTAGAAATTAGAAAAAAATGTACGTGGTTGGGGTCATTGTTTTTCAGTTTCAATTAATAGTTAAAAAGAAATAATCCACTTTGCAAAATATGTCGGTACTAAAGATATGTAGTAGTGAGTCGTCGGCGTAACAATACCACATATACTTGCCTGAAAACTAAACTTCAAACAACTTTTCCATGTTTTTATTAAATGATAAACGTACAGTCATACAATGATGGGTTCGGGCACGCGGGTATACAATAGGAAATGAAATTAATCTGATTGCACTTCATTATCTCCGGTACTATTCTGCACATAATCAACAGATAAATGTACGAACTTGTGCACCGATATAAATCTATTTGCTGATCAAACTTCTACCTGAAAAATAAAGTTGTAATATGTTTAGAGCGCAATATTAATTTCAAGGCTTTTGGTGAAATACAAATGGTTGGGCAATTTAAGTGTAAAACAGTTTACATTATCTAAATTACGTATTTTAATTGAATTAAATTGAAATATATATATATATAGTCGGTGCGACTATAAATTCCAATATAATTCAATTCAACAGCAAGGTCATTTTAAAGGTCTACACATCTTGTGCATGTAATTTGTAGACCTCTACTTGTTTTTATCAATATAATGTTGCTTCATAATTTGATTAATACTCCTCGTCACAATCAAGCATTTGTTGTTTGTGCGTGCCTATATTTATTACATAACATACATGTACTTGGTGGCCCGTGATTGGAAATATTCTATTCAATTCTAAAAACAAAATGGCCGACGTCGAAGGAAAATTACAGTTAATTAAATTTTACGCCGTGATACGCGGCATCCTTCACGCCGAGTTACGCGGAGTTCACATGTGTGCAATTTTGCTTAATTGGATTCTACGCGGAGTAACTCGGAGTGCCTATCACTCGGCAATAGCGTACTTTCGCCGCGTGAATTCGCCGAGGACAAACACTGACTCCGCGTACTTTCGCTCGAAACTCGATACGACCAAACTCGGCTAATTGAGTGAAGTGTGTGTTTCGCGTGAGCTGTAATGTATTTGAAAAAGAAAATATTGAGTAAAATTAGATTTTAAAATCGTCAGAATTTTCCCATGCCACTTTAGAGCAGTTGGATAAATACGGACACACACTTTCTGAGAGCACAATCATTATGCTTGTCCGTCGATGTCTTTCTTGCGTTCTTCTTATTTATGCTTATTCCAAAAGAAATAAAACGTAACAAATAACGCATACAGTATACTAGTAAAGAAATAAAAATAATCATCGTACAATAATTAGCATTAAAAAGTTGTCTGGGTAAATGCCAGTTTATAAACTGTATACTTATTATAATAGCAGATAATTAATAGCGATGACGAGATAGTGGTTCTGCATAATTATTTTAAATAAATTGAAAACACTTTTTGTCCGAAACACACAAGTTTTCTTTCGTTTTTAGGCAATATGTTGAAGGTCATCATATATTCGGTTTATGCTTCGGGCATGCATCACCATAGCAACCGGTGTTTGACTGTTGGTAAAGGTTACTATGGCAAACTTGAGACCAACAACCCTTTCGATCCATATGCCATAGCAATACATGAGGGCGTATTTGATGGTCGATATGTTGCATATCTAAGGCGGTCCGATGCAGCCTTGATGTCGCAGATATACAGGGAAAACCTGATAGAAGGAAACCTTCTTATTAAACCAAAATTTGAAACTATATTCAAACGAGGTGGACCTCTGCAACGTTGTAATTTAGGGTTTCGCTGCAAGGAAGTGAACTTGCCAAAGGTCGTGGAAATTATTGAAGGACATTCTCTATAAAGTTATCTAAAATGTTTACTAACGTTGTAAAAGGGCTTAAGCTTGAGGAGAAAACTAAGAAAAACCCAAAAGGCAGAGGCAGAGAGATAAAAATGAAATGATGTAGATGTAAAAACTCTGACTTATAAAGTTATCTAAAGTTTGAAATTTGAAATTAGGCTAATTACGTTTTGCTACTAACCGTTCAGTCTTTTCTATAAAAAGGCACGATTATCGGTAACTGTTGTAAACATTCTCTAATCATGTCCACGATACACAGTGATACGTAATGAACTACATGTGTATGTTAAAATTGTAAAACTATAGAACTTTATATATTTCAATGTAAAGATTTTAAACAGTATGAGTTGAACTGTGTTGTGTTCCTACGTTGTTGTTTTTTAAAAGGCTCGACTGTCCGTATTTCCCCTATTGGAAATTGGTATGTCCGTATTTTCCACCAATGCGTCCGTATTTTACCGTTTTCACTGAGGTTATAAATCTATTATTTGGACTGCTTTGGACCTATTGAATACGCTTAAATAAACGATAACATGCGAGGACAGTGTTGTCCGAATTGAATGATCGCTTTGGTGTCCGAATTTCCCCACCGCATTAGTCACAGGAACGTCTCAAACGAGACCTTGCAAATATCGTCCGTATTTACCATGATTGCCCCTAGAAGTAGAAGTAGAATCCCAAAAATTTATATGCAAAATTTGTGTTTTAATTTGCTAAAATACAAGTTTATATTTATAACTGAAATAATGGATGTGTGGGGTATTTTTAAAAAAAGGGAAGAGAAATTTAGAATTAATTGTGTTTCAGACAGGTATCAAAACGCAGATATTGCCGCCCGGCGAAATGGCAGGTTGTGTAAGGCGAAATGGCATATTTTGTCACGAGCGAATGAATAATATAATGTCTTAATAAATATCATACATGCGCATACACTTTATATAAATGCACACACACATACGAGCACGTATGCACGCACATACGTACATACGCACACACAAACGCACTCAAATACATAGAGGATATTTGTTGTTTTGGAGTGAATAACATTTTATTTCATCAAGAAGTGAGAAAACTTTATATTTTAAAATATAAAAGTTTTCTCACTTCGAGATGAAATAAAATATGTTATTCATGATAAAACAACAAATTTTCTTTTTATTTTATGATTCTACAAACAATTATTTAAGCAATTTCAGTAACTAAACGGTTAACCGTTTTACATACGCGTCTTTCCTAGTCACGATGAGTTGAATTGAATTGGGTTTTAAGGCGCACAAACATATGAAAGGTTGTATGGCGCCTAACAGGCATGAGCATGCCAGGCTCACTCTCCATGTACATCGAGATAAAATATGGAAAATGGGCCTGGAACCTTTTCACCCTGAACTGCAGAGTGTCACAGAAAGAAAGTTATTAAAAAAACAATGGATTTAACAGTATAGCAGTATAGTCGGAATATCTTGTGATCCGTGTTCATGCATAAATTTGTGTTGGTTGTACATTAACAGGGCTCGACATTAGGCATTGTCCGATAGGTTTTGGCAACCCAGACTTGGGTCCAGACAAGTTGATTCTGAATACTGAATGTCCGATCGGGCAAGCAGAAAAAATTAAAATCAAACAAAATCAAAATGAAAACCCACGCCAAAATACGCTGAAAACCCACGCCAAATGACAAAATTCAAACCTCACCGTAGCGAAAATATTGTTAATAAAATACAACTAAAGCAAGTTGTTTAATTATACGCTAATCATAAATTTTACGAAATAAAAATCACTTGAACATTTAGCGACAATCACATCGACCGCTTTGCGTATTGTGTACATGTATCACGCTTCATCGGATCGCAATCTCTGAATAGAAATGTCGAAATGCTTCAATATAAGATCATTCTTTTCTTTTCTGGTTCCATTTTCCTTATATTACATGTTTTAATGCCTTTACAGTAAAAAATTGAGATTTCATATTCGGACAAGTTCATTTTAGGTCTGGGGCGTCCTTGGCCGAGTGGTTAGAGTCTCTGACTTGCAATCACTTTCCCCTCACCGCTGTAGGTTCGATCCCTCAGGGGCCTAGGAATCTTTATGTGAGGAAGCTATCCAGTTTGCTTGCGGAACGTCGGTGGTTCTACCCAGGTGCCCGCCCGTGTACACAAATTGCCCGGAGGGGCACCTGTGGTCTTCCTCCACCAGTAGAAGCTGGAAAGTCGCCATATGACCTTAGCTGTTGGTGCGACTATAAAATCCAATTCAATTCAATTCATTATAGGTCAGGACAAGTGGATTTCTGAAGTCACTTGTTCGACACTTGTCCGACAGTTAATGTAGAGGCCTGATTAAAAAAGTAGTCCCGGCAGCTACTTTGGAAATAAAACTCTGTATTCCACAGTGTGGAATAACACTTGTATTTCACTGAAAAAACACAGTATTTCATTGATTATCATAAAATAATCCGCTTTATTGAATGTCTATTCCTTAAATATTTTCCTCTTTGAGGAAGGAGTCCTGGACCGTTCCGCTGGCTTCCTCTTTATTTGGTTCGGCTTTCTACAGGCGGATGGTGTTTGTAGAATAACTCGCGTTCCATCAGTAGACACGGTTATGTTATGTTTCGTTTTGCCCTTGTCATTATAGAATCTGTCCAATCTTTTTGCACGTTGGTCATCATTCATCGCAACCCAAGAATCTAAGTCTACTAGATGATGAGCGAAGTGTTCGTGAAGTTTATAATTACCAGCACCGCGTATTGCTCTGGCCAATTCCTCGTTTTCGGATTTTTCAAAATCTGGAGAGAGTAAGACAAGCCGTGAAAACCGCCCGTCTCGTTTTATTTTGGCGCCGTTTGTCACCATCTCTATACAGCATCTGTACCTGAGTTCAGCCGACAATCATTCGTCCCCGGCAAGTAATAACGAGAACGAATTAAACAAACAGATTCCATCACCTGTAGATTTTAATGCAGCATTTGAATCAGTATGATAGTTTGACAGGATTTTGTTTGAAACAGTATCCTGTGCTTTGGCACTGAAGTCATTTGGTATTCCGGAATTTATAGTAATATTCTTCATAAACATCTTCTCCCTCTGTGCGGCGAGTTTAAGCTTTTTCATCCCCTGTTTGGAGGCCTAAAATAAACAATAACTTGTATTTACTTATGTAGAAGGAATATACAACTTAGAATTACACACACTATTTAAAAAAAAATTGTGGGCTAGATCACAAGGGATTATTACTATTATTGTGGTTGAAATATCATTTCATTATTGATAAACATGAATATGTGCATATATTGTCAGCAAAAAGCGAATACACAACGACGATAATGTGAGATAATTCAATCAAGTGAAATGATAAATCTCAGCATGTGGTGAATACACAACAACGATAACGAGATAATCGAATAGGGACAATCAATAGTGGCTAATTATACCCAAATTAGTCAGCCCCCAAATTAGTCTGTCTAATTATTATGCATGCTCCTGTTAATCCACCGTTATATACATTAACTTTAAATCGATATGAAGATTATTTCATCTATCAGAGATTTAATAACTACTTTTTATATCTGTATTTATCATATAAATATAAAGGGTACGAAGAAACATTATGTATTAAAAGATATATAGGGTATGGATGTACTAAGTACATACATAATATTTAAGGATATAAAGGGTACGGGGACCCTCATAAGATTTTTTTTTATCAATTGACTTTATCGTAATAGCCTAGAATTTTGTATTACACCAATAATATATTTAAATTTATGGTAGAATAAGACGAACAAGAAAATGAAAACTCAACATTGTATTTAATTATATGCAGGCAGGTCTAAAGTCAAAATTATACTGGATAAATAAATCTAGAGGCTAATTCCAATGCTTGAGGGGCTGGCGTGGCGCAGTCGGTACCGCGGCCGATTTGTAACCGGAGGCCCCGGGTTCAATCCTCCGTGGTGCCACTGAGTTCCGTCGGTGTGTCCTTGGGCAGGACACTTTACCTTAGCCTCGTCCGTCGGATGGGGACGTAAACCGGCCGGTCCCGTGTATCGGTCTACCTCCGAGCATGTTAAAGAACCATAGGAATCTATTCGATAATAAGAGTAGGGCAGGTTCCCGGATTCCTATGTATCCTTCCCCTCTCTCTGGGGCGGCTCTAAATAACCTATACTGTGTTGATGAGCCGTTAAACAACATTCAGTTCAATTCCAGTGCTTGATAAACACTTCAAGCCTTTAAACATTTTAAAAGCCGTTTCGATTGTATGATTATGATGGAAAAATGTAGTATGACTGTGATTTTTTAGTAAATAGTTAACATATATCAGCTGAAACCATTTGATTTGTTTTATTACATTTTAATAGTTATTTCAAATGTCCATTATGAAAAAAAGAGTGAAACTTAAATATTACAATATATAAAATACAATATAAGCATTCATATGACTTGTATGTCAATAGTTTCAAAACAGAAATGAACCTTTCAGAATGGTTTATGACATTGTATCACTTACTTCACAAAATATGCAGTCCTTGTTGCACTTTTCAGCACAAACCGAACACATGTTTTTACTTAACATTTTCACAATTTTACAATAATTCATAAAATACTTTGGATAGATGAAGCAGAAGGGACAAATGTAGGAGGGACATGCTTAAATAGACGTTTATATAATTAGTTGACATGCAGTACACAGGAAATAGCAATAAAATAGTAATGATAAAACGTAAATATCAAAACATACTGCTATATTTATGACAGTCATCTTCTGCAGCGTTCACCACATGCAGTGACAATTAACAGAACACCACAGAGTCGTACTTGACACTTAATTAACAACTGCAGTAGCACTTGGCATCCCGCACGTTGATAAACCCATACTCAACTGTTAATTGTATCGATTAGTGATAAGCATCATTAAGAAAAAAAAGTCGCTGATAAAAGTAGTAGTAGTAGTTATACATAATTTCATTTAAATATCTTTGTGAGTTAAATGCAAACAGATCTTTTTTTCATATTACTGTCAGAGAAAAAACTGTTGATAATATTGCACCAACAATAAAGTTAAAACTGTGGTAGAATAACAAAGAAAAATTCAAACTCAACATTTTATTTAATATGCAATCAGGTTGAAAGTCAAAATGATACTGGATTAATAAATCTATATATTTATTACTTAATTGATAAATGCTTCAAGATCGCCGTGTGCCTCTTTAACCTCCCAGTTATCAATATCTTGTTAAGTTTTCTTTCTTGTCAATAATATTAAATAGGATTACGTTAATTGGTAATTAAATTTAAATAGTATATACCCAACTATAGTTTAAAAGATGTATCAAGGGAAATTAGATGTTGATATATGCAGGTGATTCGTATTTGTACAAAATCGTGAATAAAATAAATTGTTTAAACTAAGTGAAATGGTTTTACAGAACCTTTACATTTATGTATAAAATGATAAAAATAACGTTATTTTATTTAACAATAAATGTGATGTGATTTATAATATCCATAATTTAATTCACAAATATGTCCATAAATATATATCACAGATTTATTAATATAAATATGTTATTAATTAAAAACAAACGCTTTCCATTTCGCCCGCAAACATGGCAAAGGACACATTTTACAAAATGTCTTCCCTTAATTAAAGGTGCGCAAAAGTCGCATATCAAGATCGTGCCGTGTAAATATTATGATTCAGTTAATTATGATTCAGTTAATTATGATTCAGTTAAACAAAACAAGCATAATGATTATACTATAGTATTGTAAGCAGAAGTGTGATAAATAATTTATTAGTTTACTTTGTAAGTGTTCATGCTAAGTGTATATATGTATATATAAGTTAACCCGAATCGATATACAGTGCTTTGTGGGGGGTATAGAATCATTTGGGTTAAACGTCTAATTTTAAAATGAAAGGAAAATGTTTATTTAATTTCTGATTTAGATTTACCCTTTTAGTTGTATGATAGCAAAATTTCTAATATTATTGTCCTGAAACTGTGATTTTTTAATAGGCGTTTTTGCACCAATATTTACATAATTTCATTTTATCCTTAAAAGCCCCAAACTTTAACAAGTTACCTTAATTGATGATTGCATTTTGACCCTGACATTTGTTAAAACGGCAAATATTTATTTCTGAGTTTATTGTGACTATGATTTTTTCGTTTCAAAAACACACTTCATTTAGGTAGCATAGAATCATTTTTCAAAATCTGGAGAGAGTAAGAAAAGCTTAAAAGTGTTGCACGTAGTGATATATTTTGCATGGACAAATGTCCCAAATAATTTCACCGTTGAATAAAACGTATTCTTATATGATATGATGTATCTTCAAGCCTGGAAAGTTTTAAAATAATCTAAAATATATGAGCTGAGAAAATTGAATTTAAACGAAATGATTCTTTGCTACCAATGATTCTATACACCCCAAAGCACTGTATTCTAATCCCACATAATGTTTTACTAAGCAGAAAGGCTGCAATAATTACTCGCATTTTGCATCTTAAGTAATTCAAAATGTCCATTTTCCAAAAACATTTGCCCATTTCGCCATCACTACGATCAAAATTGCCCATTTCTCCGCCATTTCGCCCTAAAATGCCCATTTCGCCCCATTTCGCCGATAAATGTCCATTTCGTACTTTAGGTGTACCGTCCTAAAAATGATCAGGGAATACAATGGCTCACACAAAGATAATTGGCCCTTGTCTTTTTAATAAGTCCCTGCAGTTTTATAATCCCCTCTAAGTGGGGTTTTATTACTATTAGCCCCCAGGCATTGTTTGTCTAGTGTAGCGACACGCTCTGTAGACTTGCATATTGGTGACGGGACCTTTGACCTTTCCGATCAACAAATAAAATTAGTGGAGTGCATGGTTCAGTGGTAGAACGTTGGACTTCAGATCGATAGGTCGTGGGTTCGATCCTCGTCATGGCCATTTTATTTATCCTTGAGCAAGATAATTAATCCACATAATGTCATTGCTTAGTACTGGTTCCACCTAGGAAACCTGCACATAATCTTCGAAAGGGGTGTTGCAGTATAAGTAGAGAGAAATTACCGAGTAACTTTAGCATATAGCCAATGAAATTAAGAAGAAATACTGCATCAGTGATTACAATGTGACATACATAAACCTGTCCTGTGTGTCTTGAGATCAGTTGAGTAATAAAACTGATTGGCGCAAACTACGGGGAACATTTTCGGCAAAAAAAACAATAGTATTAAAGTTTATATTTCCTTTTGATGTATTGTTAATTAATTGTTCCGATCTTTGTAACCTGTAACACATAATTGGGTAAAGAAAATAGTGCAGATCTACTTTTTGGCATTCAAAACACATTAATGCATGAAAAGAAGTTCATAATTGATAATATTATGATTGAATGTCGGGGACATTTTTCGACCGTAAAGTTAGGATAAATGAATGAATAAAGATACATAAAATATATTTCTATTCATTATGCTATCCATCCTTCTTTCTTCTATCAGCAATCTTTCTTCTGCAATCCTACTTTCAGATCAGTTCTAGTCTAGGTTTCTTCGATAATGTTTTCAGATAATTAATGTTTTTGTGTCGCCTTTTCGAAGAAAAATGCGATACATAGGGATCACTTCCGTCTGTCAGTCTGTCACGAAAACTTAATGTTGGCTATAACTTTCTCATTTCTTCATCAAACTTTTAATATATACTCATCATGACAACATCAACATGACCATACTAAAATATAAAGGTCAAGGTCACATTGAAGGTCATTATATATGTATGTTAAATACTAATTTTTTTCTTCACAAAAACTTAATGTTGGCTATAACTTTTTCATTTCTTGATATTTCTTCATCAAACTTTCAATATATACCCGTCATGACAACATCGACATGACCATACTAAAATGTAAAGGTCAAGGTCACACTGAAGGTCATTATATGGGTTAAATACTCATTTTTTTTTCTTCACAAAACTTAACGTTGGCTATAACTTTCTCATTTCTTGATATTTCTTCATCAAATTTTCAATATATACTCATCATGACAACATCAACATGACCATACTAAAATATAAAGGTCAAGGTCACACTGAAGGTCATTATATATGTATGTTAAATACTAATTTTTTTCTTCACAAAAACTTAATGTTGGCTATAACTTTTTCATTTCTTGATATTTCTTCATCAAATTTTCAGTATATACTCATCATGACAACATCGTCATGACCATACTAAAATATAAAGGTCAGGGTTACACTGAAGGTCATTATATGGGTTAAATACTCATTTTTTTCTTCACAAAAACTTAACATTGTCTATAACTTTCTCATTTCTTGATATTTCTTCATCAAACTTTCAATATTTACACATCATGACAACATCGACATGACCATACTAAAATATAAAGGTCAAAGTCACATGAAGGTCATTATATGGGTTAAATACTCAGTTTTTTTCTTCACGAAAACTTAACATCGGCTATAACTTTATCATTTCTTGATATTTCTTCATCAAACTTTCAGTATATACTCATGGTGACAAAATTGACATGACCATACTAAAATATAAAGGTCAAGGTCACACTGGAGGTCATTATATGGGTTGTATACTCATTTTTAGCACGACTGATCTTTACATTTTTTTTGATCAGCAGAACTTATGCCGTGGTGTGTCGTCTGTCTGTCCGTCCGTCTGTTAACTTTTTCTTGTAGCGACTTCTCCTCTGAAACTACTTGGCATATTTTCATGAAACTTCACAGGAATGCTGCTCTTGATGTCTAGTTGATCCTAGCAAAATTTCAGGTTGGCCGGTAATTCAAGATGGCAACCACAGCTAAAGATAGATTTTTAAAAAAACAAGTTTGTAGCGACTACTTCTTGAAAACTATAAGTGATATTGATATGGGACTTTTTCTAAAATGATCAGCATGACATATGATGTTGATCCTAGTCGGAAATTCACGAAAACAACTTTGGCTATAACTTTCTCATTTCGTGATATTTCTTCATCAATCTTTCAATATATACTTGTCATGACAACGTCGACATGGCCATACTAAAATATAAAGTTCAAGGTCACACTGATGGTCATTCTATGGGTTAAATACTCATTGTTCTCTTCACAAAAACTTACTCAGGCCAGTTAGTCATTTTTCTGGGTCCAAAAAACCTTGTTATACTGACAGGCGACAGGTGTTCCAGCGGAACACCCATCTAGTATTAATACATGATCCATGGTGGATATAACAAACTAACACATCAGTAAAGTTCTATTTAATAATTAAATATTTGCATCAGCCAGTAGATTATAATAATAATTGTTTATTATTTGTATTTTTTGTAATGAATAATATTATTATATTATGTCAGTTAATCAAAACAAGGTTTCGACTTTTTCCTAAAAAAATGTTTAAATAAAAGCAGGTTGAACTTTTGCTTCAGCTTCTCCAATTTGGCTCCAAATATTTTCATTTGGAGAAAATGGTGACAGAAAGAAAAACATAGCCAGAGGAGGTCCTGGCTTTGAATAATATATACACAATATGATAACTATTAAAGTGAATAAAGACAAGTTTTCAATAATTAAAGCATAGACATATGAGGCCTGTTCATTTTAAATCAGGGCCTGTCCATTTTTTGACGCAACAAGCCCTGGGCATGCCCCTTAACAAATAATCTGTGAGCGCTGAGTGCTATCAACAATAAACATTTTGAATTGTAAAAATTAAAATTAACAATACATACATGTATACGTATACAAACTTCCAACTTTTATTATTATTTGCAAGTTGTAAGTTTGTATACATACATGTACCTTATTGTTTCTAATTAGTGCTCCCCATCTAATTTGCTAATTTGCCCCCCGCCCCCACCCCACCCCCACTAACTTTTAAAATAAAAATCTTACCTTGAGGTGTTAAGTGGTTAATATCCAAGAAAAGTGGTTAAAATCCAAGAAACAATATACACATACTTGTGAATTTAATTCCATATTTCAGAAACGCAACAAGAACAAGAATTTATTATGCTTATTTTTAGCGTTCTAATAAGCGCCCTCCTTTCAGAAAATGTACGCCCCCCGGCAGCGCTAATTAGAAACAATACGGTATGTTTTGTTAATTGCAAATAATAATGAAAGTTGTAAGTTTGTATACATACATGTATGTATTGGTAATTTTAATTTTTACAATTGTCAAATATTCATTTAATTTCCATCGAGTTTTATAATGAATGTTGATCAGTGGTTTTGTTTAAAAATACGATATAATATGACAGTGTTATTATCAAATTGGTTCAGCAGAGTAATTTGTAGTTTTTAGCTCTACTGGCCAAGGGCCAGCAGAGCTTATGGGATGGTGTGTTGTCCGTCCTCCGTCCGTCGTCCGTCCGTCCGTTAACTTTTGCTTGTGTACACTCTAGAGGCCACATTTCTGATGCAATCATCATGAAACTTTGTCAGAATGTTTGTCTCAATGAAATCTCGGTCAATTTCGAAAATGGGTCATGTGGGGTCAAAAACTAGGTCACTAGGTCAAATATTGGAAAAACCTTGTGTACACTCTAGAGGCCATATTTTTGACCCGAGCTTGATGCAACTTTGTCAGAATGTTTGTCTTAATTATATCTTGGTCAAGTTTGAAAATGGGTCATATGGGGTTAAAAACTAGGTCAAATACTTGAAAAACCTTGTGTACACTCTACAAGCCGTATTTCTGACCCAATTTTGATGAAACTTTGTCAAAATGTTTGTCTTAATTATATCTTGGTCAAGTTCAAAAATGGGTCACATGGTTTAAAAACTAGGTCACTAGGTCAAACTTTGGAAAAACCGTGTGTACACTCTAGAGGCCATATTTTTGACCCTACCTTGATGAAACTTTGTCAGAATGTTTGTTTCAATGAAATCTCGGTCAAGTTCAAAAATGGGTCATGTGGGGTCAAAAACTAGGTCACTAGGTCAAATACTTGAAAAAACTTGTGTACACTCTAGAGGTCATATTTGTTACCCAATCTTGATGAAATTTTGTCAAATTGTTTATCTTAATTATATCTTGATCAAGTTCGGAAATAGGTCACATGAAGTTAAAAACTAGGTCACTAGGTCAAATATTGGAAAAACCTTGTGTACACTCTAGAGGCCATATTTTTGACCCGAGCTTAATGCAACTTTGTCAGAATGTTTGTCTTAATTATATCTTGGTCAAGTTTGAAAATGGGTCACATGGGGTTAAAAACTAGGTCACTAGGTCAAATACTTGAAAAACCTTGTGTAAACTCTAGAATCCGTATTTCTGACCCAATCTTGATGAAACTTTGTCAAAATGTTTGCCTTAATTATATCTTGGTCAAGTTCAAAAATGGGTCACATGGTTTAAAAACTAGGTCACTAGGTCAAACTTTGGAAAAAACGTGTGTACACTCTAGAGGCCATATTTTTGACCCGATCTTGATGCAATTTTGTCAGAATATTTGTCTCAATTATAGCTTGCTAAAGTTCGAAAATGGGTCACACAGGGTCAAAAACTAGGTCACTAGGTAAAATACTTGAAAAACCTTGTGTACACTCTAGAGGCCATATTTCTGACCCGGCCCTTCCCAAAGCATCCGAAATAAAACGTGTCTGAATTTACGTCAACTTTTTATGCTAACAATAAATTCAGTACAACAATTTGTTCCATTTGTCTTTTTTTCATGCGATTTTTGAGATTTTAATGCGAGTATCGCGGAATCGCGGCCACGGTGATCCCTGTGGACATCGCTGAACGACAAAAAATAACCAAGGTCAAGGTCATATTTTGCGTTATTTTCCCCGAACTTAACCTTAGTTAGGTAACTTAACCTTGGTTAGGTAACTTAACCTTGGTTAGGTAACTTAACCTCAATTAACTTTATGTGATTGCCTCACTTTATGTCTTTGATACTTGGTTATATGTATTGGTGGACATTGCTGAACGACAAAAAATACCAAGGTCAAGGGATTTTTTGCGTTATTTTCCTCAAACTTAACCTTGGTTAGGTAACTTAACCTCAGTTAATCTTATGTGATTGCCTCACTTTATGTCTGATACTCGGTCATATGTATTGTTGGCATTGGCGGACATCGCTGAACGACAAGAAATACCAAGGTCAGTGTCATATTTTGCATTATGTTACCAAAACTACACCCTGGTTAAACCACATAACCTCAGTAACTAAAATTCTTATGATTACCTCGCTTTTACTTATTTGATACTTGGTCGTTTGAAGTGTTGCCTTTTGTGGACATATTTCATATGCCGTTTGCCGCGGTGGGCGAGACACCCTCATACTGAGGTCTTGTTTCAATTAATTGTCAAAGAAACACTAGTTTAAGTATGATTTTCAGGGCTCTGAAACACTGGAAACTGCAACTGCATCTCAGGGTATCTAGATTTTAGTGGGGGAGGGTGTAGGCATACTCCCAGACCCCACTAGCTAGGTTGGCACTAGCCAAAATAAAAAGCAGTATCCTAGTTTTAAGGTGGCTTGACTTGGCAAAAAACTTTTTAAAGAACCATAGGAATCTGTTCGAATTGTAAGATTAGGGCAGCGTTCCCGGACTTTTATGTATTTTTCCAATGTCTCTGAAGGCACTTGAAATGACATATTGTAACATTAAAATATTTAAAGGGATCGTTGGCCATCTGATGGTATTATGTACCAATAAAATCAACATGGTGGGTCCGTTCAGGGTTCTCCCATCGGTTACCGAAAGCTCTCTCGGTAACCATCGGGCTACCATCAGTCACTGCCGTTTGCCGATAGGTAGAACGTTGGTAACCAATCTTCCCGCGAATCTACACCTGAGGTAGCATCGGTGGCCTCGTTGGTACCAAATGTTACCATCGGTGCCATGGTTGGCAACAAATGTGGTTGCCGATGGGAGAACCCTGAACAATCCCATTGTGTTTCAGTTTCATATTCAGTATGCGCTTAAACTAGGCCACATGTTACCTTTGGTTTCAGACTTTCAATTATTGTCGACTTGTAATGAAATTGTTTGGTTTGCAAAACAGTTTTCAGACCAGATATGTTTATTAACAATAATTAAACTGAAGGTAACATGCGGCTCGGTTCAATGACTGTGCACATTTCAGTATGAAACAGAAGCCCATTACGGTAGTTTTCCTTTGTGTTTGGAGTGAGTGACTGTGACACCATTATAACTCTTCCAGGTTGCATGGGCTTTTTTCCACAAAATTGGGAAGAGGCCCACGCCTTTCCATTCGATGGGGGGAAAAAAACTTGCTTATTTCTCATTTTGAGGAAGATGTAAGGTTTCATCAATTAAGTAAATAATTTTTATGACAGTAATTTAATTAATATTCTTTATTTATATTTTCATCCATTATTTGTTATAATTACTGACATCTCGGTCAGAACGGCCTTAACAGACAAAAACACATTGCAGAAATAATGTTCTCAAATTCTGAGAGACTGCTGCTTTCTAATTGGGAAACAATTCTGCCATACATGTAGTTGGGGAAAAAAACATGTTTTCAGTTGGGTTACAGAAGGTTAAAAAGCCCTGGATGGCCTCTTTTCCTTCTGAATATCAGGGAAATAAAAACTTAGAAATGATTAAGTGAAATTTTCATACCCGGGCCTGCATATTTATAGATTATTTTTAGCTTGATTTTTCACAGAAAAGGCTGGCTTGCCATTAGTTAACCTTATTAGGTAAGCTCATATCTCGGAAATTGTTTGACAAAATTCATTGAAACTTCACGCAATGTATTCAGTATAGATAGACAACATTATATGTAACCATGCACAAGTCACACAACTCTACAACAGATATTGACAAAGTTATGCTCCTTTTTATATTTAGTCAATTTTTTGGTTAACCTTTTTTCGGTTATCTCATATATCAGAAACCGCTTGGCAGAACTCATTGAAACTTCACACATGTATTCAGTATAGATAGATTTAAACACATCCATTTCCACGTGAAAGGACACAGTGCAATCTAGTTTCTTAAAGGGATACGACAATATAACTTTTGTTTACATTGCAATCATTATTGACAATTATCTGAATAGTTCAAAGCAAATCATTTTGTTGCATATTTCTTTTAACCCTTAACCCGCTACATATATATAATGGACTGTTCTTTCTTTGAATTAATGCCATTCCATTTATGTGAAAATAGCAATAGCAGGCTGATCTGGGTTAACAACGGCCGCGAAGGCTATTATAGTTATGTTTAGCGGGTTAAGGGTTAAGTGTATGATATACTCAAAACACCATCAGAATATTGAGGGGCCTGCCCTCCCAAAAGAAGGCCGGCTTCTATGATCAAACAGCTCCCAGCTATAGGTCTCTTTGTTAAACCAGCTCACAGCTATATAGGACTTAACCATAAGCTATAGATCTTCTTTTTCACCGAACTGTCAGGGAAAAATTGGAAGAGAGATGTTGGTCTGAAACGTTGATTGCATATTAAGATGAGAAATTGGATTGCATTTAGATGAGAAATTGAGCTGTCAAGGGTTTATTTCTTGATTTGGGTTGCTTAAAAATTTACATTATATTGCTGTAAGCATTTGTAAAATATTATGTAAATCTGAGTCTACAGGGCCTTTTCAACCTATTTAAGAGGGGCTGAAATGTGGGGCTGAAATTCAGCCCTTATTTCGGCCCCTTCCCAATTGCATGCAAACTCCATGTTTTCCTCAGGAGAAAAAATATCCCAATCTTAAAAATATAATAATAATTTAAAGTGACAGAATTCCATAGTTAAAATAAATGCTCATTTCAATGACAGATACTTATCATAGCTATTGTAATCAGAACGTCGACGGTGCCTTGGTTCGGAAAACTATGTAGTAGATACTGCTTTTACCACTGCGGCACTGCACGGGGAAATGAGGTAAATCTGAATTGTATAGCTGCACAACTATTGCCAGATAATTGATAAGATAAATACATTTACCTGTGATTCAATTTACCTGTTCAAAGTTTTCTGTGTCATCAAATAAAATCTTATTTTAGCTTTTCACAGATATTGCAATGTGTGAATTGTAAATATCTAGTGATGTGTATTGATTTCGATTTTAATAAGCATAAACATATTCATGAAACAAACATGTGCGGAGAACTTTCATTTTAATTTCTTAATCCTCAAATTGTCTTTATAAACGCTTTTGCATAACTGTGTTAGAGAAGGAATACCAGGGGGGAATATAAATGCAAATAAGGAATATTGGTAGTACAGCAATTTTCCTTTTCTCTCGCTGACAGTACTTTTAAAACATGTTTTAAAGGGACAATATCGGTAACTTGTAGCTTATAAAACACAAAATGATTCTGTCGAAAAACATTGCACACTAACCATTATTGGATATTTACAAAATAAAAACAAGATTGACGGAATTCCATAGCGGTACAAAAAAAAAGTATCACGGGTAATAATAGTAAGCACACAATAGTCACGCTCGCTCCATTTATATTACTCAAAACCTACTATATATAATGCGCTAATGGATGGCACGTGATCAGTAGAAAATGTTGCGGGACCGCATTTATTTACAAACAATAAATAAAACTGTTGTTTTTTTCAAACTCATGAATGTATTACTACAGATTTATTTGGGTCTATGCTCATGTTTTCATGTATACATTTCACTGAGTTATATGGTTATGGGGTTACATTGTAGACATGGTTACAGTGTAGATGCAGTTATAGTGTAAACATGGTTACAGTGTAAACAGGGTTACATTGTAGACATGGTTACAGTGTAGATACAGTTATAGTGTAGACAGGGTTACATTGTAGACATGGTTACAGTGTAGACACAGTTATAGTGTAGACAGGGTTACATTGTAGACACAGTTACATTGTATACATGGTTACAGTGTAGACATGGTTACATTGTAGACATGGTTACATTGTACACATGGTTATAGTGTAGACAGGGTTACATTGTAGACACAGTTATAGTGTAGACATGGTTACAGTGTAGACACAGTTACATTGTAGACATGGTTACACTGTAGACATGGTTATAGTGTAGATAGGGTTACATTGTACACATGGTTACAGTGTAGACATAGTTATAGTGTAGACATGGTTACATTGTAGACATGGTTACTGTGTAGACAACGTTATAGTGTAGACATGGTTACAGTGTAGACACAGTTATAGTGTAGACATGGTTACAGTGTAAAACATTGCACACTAACCATTATTGGATATTTACAAAATAAAAACAAGATTGACGGAATTCCATAGCGGTACAAAAAAAAAGTATCACGGGTAATAATAGTAAGCACACAATAGTCACGCTCGCTCCATTTATATTACTCAAAACCTACTATATATAATGCGCTAATGGATGGCACGTGATCAGTAGAAAATGTTGCGGGACCGCATTTATTTACAAACAATAAATAAAACTGTTGTTTTTTTCAAACTCATGAATGTATTACTACAGATTTATTTGGGTCTATGCTCATGTTTTCATGTATACATTTCACTGAGTTATATGGTTATGGGGTTACATTGTAGACATGGTTACAGTGTAGATGCAGTTATAGTGTAAACATGGTTACAGTGTAAACAGGGTTACATTGTAGACATGGTTACAGTGTAGATACAGTTATAGTGTAGACAGGGTTACATTGTAGACATGGTTACAGTGTAGACACAGTTATAGTGTAGACAGGGTTACATTGTAGACACAGTTACATTGTATACATGGTTACAGTGTAGACATGGTTACATTGTAGACATGGTTACAGTGTAGACACAGTTACATTGTACACATGGTTATAGTGTAGACAGGGTTACATTGTAGACACAGTTATAGTGTAGACATGGTTACAGTGTAGACACAGTTACATTGTAGACATGGTTACACTGTAGACATGGTTATAGTGTAGACAGGGTTACATTGTACACATGGTTACAGTGTAGACATAGTTATAGTGTAGACATGGTTACATTGTAGACATGGTTACTGTGTAGACAACGTTATAGTGTAGACATGGTTACAGTGTAGACACAGTTATAGTGTAGACACAGTTACATTGTACACATGGTTACAGTGTAGACACAGTTATAGTGTAGACATGGTTACAGTGTAGACACGGTTACAGTGTAGACACATAGTGTAGACATGGTTACAGTGTAGACACAGTTATAGTGTAGACATGGTTACAGTGTAGACACAGTTATAGTGTAGACATGTTTACATTGTAGACATGGTTACAGTGTAGACACAGTTATAGTGTATACATGTTTACATTGTAGACATGGTTACAGTGTAGACACAGTTATAGTGTAGACATGTTTACATTGTAGACATGGTTACAGTGTAGACACAGTTATAGTGTAGACATGTTTACATTGTAGACATGGTTACAGTGTAGACACAGTTATAGTGTAGACATGTTTACATTGTAGACATGGTTACAGTGTAGACACAGTTATAGTGTAGACATGGTTACAGTGTAGACACAGTTACATTGTACACATGGTTACAGTGTAGACACAGTTATAGTGTAGACATGGTTACAGTGTAGACACAGTTCTATTGTACACATGGTTATAGTGTAGACAGGGTTACATTGTAGACACAGTTACATTGTACACATGGTTACAGTGTAGACACAGTCATAGTGTAGACACAGTTATAGTGTAGACACAGTTACATTGTACACATGGTTATAGTGTAGACAGGGTTACATTGTAGACACAGTTATAGTGTCGACATGGTTATAGTGTAGACACAGTTACATTGTACACATGGTTACAGTGTAGACAAAGTTATAGTGTAGACATGGTTACAGTGTAGACACAGTTATAGTGTAGACATGGTTACAGTGTAGACACAGTTATAGTGTAGACATGGTTACAGTGTAGACACAGTTATAGTGAAGACATGGTTACATTGTAGACATGGTTACTGTGTAGACAAAGTTATAGTGTAGACATGGTTACAGTGTAGACATGGTTACAGTGTAGACACAGTAACAATGTAGACAGGGTTACATTGTAGACATGGTTACAGTGTAGACACAGTTATAGTGTAGACATGGTTACATTGTAGACACAGTTATAGTGTAGACATGGTTACAGTGTAGACACAGTTATAGTGTATACATGGTTACAGTGTAGACACAGTTATAGTGAAGACATGGTTACATTGTAGACATGGTTACTGTGTAGACATGGTTACAGTGTAGACATGGTTACAGTGTAGACATGGTTACAGTGTAGACAGGGTTACATTGTAGACATGGTTACAGTGTAGACACAGTTATAGTGTAGACATGGTTATAGTGTAGACACAGTTACATTGTACACATGGTTACAGTGTAGACACAGTTATAGTGTAGACATGGTTACATTGTAGACATGGTTACTGTGTAGACAAAGTTATAGTGTAGACATTGTTACAGTGTAGACATGGTTACAGTGTAGACACAGTAACAATGTAGACATGGTTACATTGTAGACATGGTTACAGTGTAGAAATTGTAACAGTGTAGACATGGTTAAATTGTAGACACAGCTACAGTGTAGACACAGTTACAGTTTAGTCATGGTTGCAGTGTAGACAAAGTTACAGTCCGTGTAGACATGGTTGCAGTGTAGACACGTTTGCAGAGTAGACACAGTTGTGTTAGTGTATATAAGCTAGTGTAGTCATGTTTTAAATGACAAGTTTTGAAAAATCATGACACAAATTAGTTGAATTTGTGGTAAAAATAAAAAACTAAGAAACTGGAAATATACAATCTTTCTTTTTGCAATACACACAATTGATTTTGTTTATTAATCTAAAAATGCACTTACTCTAAAAATGCACTTAAATTGACCATGAAAGGAAATTAGGTGGGGTCATGGAGATCCAATGATAGTTAGTGATGCTTCACTGCTGCTATTTTGTACTCCATAAAAGAAATATTTATAATTTAAAAAAACAAAACAGTGACAGGTTTCAAACTGTAATCACTGTCAGAAATTGTGGGTTCGAATCCCACTGGGAGGTCACCTTGTGAGAAAGTGATAGATTCTTACGGATGGCGGGTGGTATACAGGAAAAAAATGGGTGGTCTGCCTCCACCACGAAAACATTTACTGTCATATACAGCCTAACCAACCAACCAACCACTTCAAAAATATTACCCTTGCTACACAATAAACATTCTAGAGTGTACCAGCTGGTAAAACCTTGTTTGGGAAACTGCATTGTTCTTTACAGTAACTAATACCTCTATGTTTACCCCATGCCAATAAGTATACTGAAAGGAAAAAGAAACGCGGGGTGCGTATTTCCGCTATATATTGCATATACTGCACACTTAATTCCATATATATTCCAAGGAAATCCCAAGATGTTTTGTAAAAAAAAAAAGTGCAGTTAGTTAGAGAATGGACACAACTGTGATGTTGTAGACGTTTTAATCACAGTACACGTTGTAACAAGAAATTCATAAATGCTGAAGTTCCTCTTTGAAAAATTGAGCCAGTTCAGTACTGTATTTAATGTTAAGTGATTGCAACATTTAAAGCCTAAGTTTGCTCACCTGCTTGAGCCAAATGCGCATTCTGACGATAATGAAACTTTAAAGGGGTAACCATTGGTGTGTTCAGTGCTATTTAAACCTTCTTTCTAAAAGGACAGGCCTAATGTCGCCCTGTACCTTTCAATTAGCAGTAGCATATTAAACATACAATATATAGCGGAAATACGCACCCTGCGTTTCTTTTTCCTTTCAGTATATACCCTTGAATCTACACATCACAACTATTGTGGAACTGTGTAAACATTCATTTCCCAACAAGGCAAAAAAGAGGACAGGATGACAGGACGGATGCCTTTCATCATAATTATGATTTGAAAGATTATCAATAGCTGGCACCCAGGCAACAACCATATCAGATTCCGCTTATGTATTGTCAATTTTATGTATGTTATTGTATGTATATATATTCTTTACTACATTCCTACCAACAGGGCTTTTCTTTGTGTTTGAGTTACAGCGATGGGTTAATACTAGGTGATATTAGGGTTACCGTATGCTTAAAGTAGACAGTTGGCTAACTAGAGCAGGAAGGTAAATCACCAGCTTACATGCATGGCTATTAAGGAAAGCTTTGATTAATAAATTTAGATAGACCTTGTTACAATATTCGTGGAAACTTGTATATGAAAATCTAGGTTTAGATTTAACAGCATAACTAAATTTGGACGAAGTGTAAACTGGAGGAGTGGATAACAATATAACAGAATTATATGGATGTGAGAGAAAAAAGGAGTTTTGAAAGATTTATCAAAATACCGAAAATAGGTAAAAAGGCGAGAAAACTATGTACTGTATGTATTTAAGAAAATTAAGGGAATGGTTTACTCGCAAGCTGATCTGGGTTTACAATTTATGCAAAGGCTATTATAGTAGTGCTTAGCGGGATAATGGGACGTAATCCATCACTATAAGCGTTATTTACTCCACAGCAGCTATTTACGCTTGCATGAAACCTTGCTTATCCCGACAGATCATGATATTTCCTTATGGCAGCTATTTTTGCTTGTGTGAAACCTTGCTTATCCCGACATATCATGATATTTCCTTATGGCAGCTATTTTCGCTTGTGTGAAAAAACCCTGCTTGTATATTTTGATCTTCATTACAGGACTTAAGAGTGAGAAGAAGTGTGACAATTTGTGACCAGTGGCAGACTACTTTATCACAGAGGCTGGGTATAGACACTAATATCACATAATCTGGGTATCGACAATAATGTAAGTCACAGTCTACAAAATGATGACAAGTGGCAAAGAGAAATTCACATGGAATTACTGGATGTTTATAAAATGGATATTACTTAGCTGTCTACTATCAGGTAAGCTTTAATGATGTAGTCTGTGAAATAAAATAAAGCTTTAAAGCTGTTGTCTTTGAAATAATAAAAAATAATGTAGAGATGATTAAAGCTTTAAACCCTGTTTTAGCTCTACTGATCAGAGATCAGCGGAGCTTATGCCGAGGTGCGGTGTCCGTTGTCCGTAAACTTTTTTTTTGTAGCGACTATGAAACTACTGTGGATTTTCATAAAACTTTACAGAAATGTTGCCCATGAAGTGGTTGATCCTAGCAAAAATTCATGTTGATGTGAAATCCAAGATGGCCGCCAAATCTAAAAATAGATTTTTAAAAAACAAGTTTTTAGCGACTGCTTCTTGAAAACTCTAAGTGTAATTGATACGGGACTTTTTCTTAAATGATCAGCATGACATGATGTTGGTCCTTGTCGAAAATCGTTTTGATTCAACGTTATAACATGGCTGCCCGGCCATCTTTGTTTACATAGAGTTATATAATGAAAACTTGTAGCGACTAGTCCTCTGAAACTACTTGACGGATTTTCATGAAACTTTACAGTAATGTTGCTCTTGATGTGTAATTGATCCTAAAAAAATTTCAGGTCGGCTGGAAATTCAAGATGGCCACCATGGCTAAAAATAGATTTTCAAAATACAAGTTTGTAGCGACTACTTCTTGAAAAGTGATATTGATATGGGTCTTTTTCTAAAATGATCAGTATGACATGATGTTGATCCTTGTCAAAATTTATTATGATTTGACGTTAGACATGGCCGCCAGCGGCCATCTTCGTTTACATAACGTTATATAATGAAAACTTGTAGCGACTACTCCTCTGAAACTACTTGACGGATTTTCATGAAACTTCACAAGAATGCTGATCTAGCTATCAAAAACCTATCAATAGAGCTTCAAGGTCATTGATGTCTTGTTAGTTTCTAACTTTATGTTGACGAAGCAGTGCACGAAAATTCCACTCGTTTGCTCGCCACGATGAGTGCTCATTGATGCCGGACGGGTAGAAATTCGGATAAATTCATTAACAATTTATCAATTTGACCATTGACCGGGATTTAATTCAGCGTTTTTGTTCTTTGACAGCTTAAGTTGTCTCAAATTGTATAAACAAACGGACGGACGATAACGAGTCTCGGTTATCTGGCAGACTGGTTATCTAGCAGACTGGTTATCTGGCAGACTGGTTATCTAGCAGACTGGTTATCTGGCAGACTGGTTATCTAGCAGACTGGTTATCTGGCAGACTGGTTATCTAACAGACTGATTATCTGGCAGCCTTAAGTAAAAGTCTTTGTTAAGCACTCACTTCTGTGTTGTAAACGAAAGAGATTAATCGTAAACGAAGGAGATCAATCAATTGTTGGCAATAAAACTTCAATTACAGCTGTCAGATTACAACTGTAGCGTGTTAATCATTATTGCGTAATGGTCTGTATAAATGGGACAAATGGCAACATCGATTTTGTTTAACTCACAGGGTCCGGTTAGTTGTTCTACAAAACACAACTGTAGGGCGTTAATCATTATTGAGCAGTTGTCTGTACAGGGCACGAAAATTCCACTCGTCCACTCGCTATGACGAGTGCTCATTGATGCAGGACGAGTAGGAATTCAGATAAATTCTTAAACAATTTATCAATTTGGCCATTCAAATATTGTGCGAAGGACGAGTAACTCAGAAACATTTTTCTAATAATGGGACACATGGTAATCTTGAGATTTTTAAAACTTGTGGCATCCGGTTGGTTTTCCTACAAAATGTACATTTGTTCAATCATTGAGTATAAGAATAGTATAAAGCAAATTGTTTTTGCATCTTACTAACTGTTTATTAATGCACCATAAACCATTGTCGGTGAAATTTTCTTTGATGAATGCGTAGCATTAAATCGTTTGTCAGAATAAACAAAGGAGCGGCGCCTTACCATACTCTAACTTCCAATAAATGTTTGACTTAAGAATGTTCAACTCTAATATTGTATAAAGACCTGTTAGCACATTTTTTCTAAAACATTTTCCATTTTGTTTGTTCCCAAACTTCATGTACACGTAACAACTGATTACCTTATGTCCTTTTACATCACAAATTGTTGATGCCTAATTTATTACAGAATCTGACTTGAGTTTTTCACTCCATTATAAATGAACTAATGTGGCTTTCACTTTAACACGTTTCATGGATTGTTTGTTCACACTGATGATATGATGTGTCTCTGCATTAATGGTTTTTCGATTCTGCAAATTTTTTTTACAGACTTTATATGGAGCTTTGTTTAAATTAAAATTTCTTTCACATTAAGAAACAGATATTTTAGACCGCTTAGTATTCTTGATTTTGCTCATCATCGACTAGAGCTAAAAATAGCAGGGGTATTCATCACCTTCAGTGATAGTTCTATTGTTTGGGGCGCTTGTTTCAGCCAAACGTTTTTCTGCAGAAACTTGAGCAATTTAAATAATACGTACATAAGATATATATCATTAGAACTGGATTGTTTAGTGGTAAATAAAACTACTTTACTTTTGAAAATCAGTTGAGAAATAAATATTTTACGACCAAAATGATTTTTTGATGAGACTTTTCCCATATAAATTCCTTGTTGGTGGGACAGCAGAAAATTAAGAAATTTCAAATAACTTCAGTAATCCTTCATGTTTTTCTATAAAACTTTCAGTGTGTCTTAATTTACTAATATCCAACAATTTAAACCATTTTTGGATACAATTCAAAAAAAAAAAGTTTTTCAAATTTTTCATGCAGCAGAATTTTGCATGAAAAACAGCTTTCGCACATGACATTTTTATTTCTCAACCGATTTTGAAAAGTAGGGTATTTTATATTTACCACTAAAATGTCTGTTTCATTGCTATACAACTTATTTATGTAGTAGATGAATTTTGTCTGAAAAGTCCAAAAACACTTTGGCTGAAACTTCGCAATTATGAATATTTTTTCACTGAGAAATCCCAATTTTTCACCCATAGAAATGTAATAAAAGTGCATATTTTGAAAATGAAGGCTATTAATATTAACCAATGCAAATAATACTTGTCTGAAAATTCCTAAACATGGTGTATAGTGTTCAATTAAAGTCACCCAGGTAGAAAACAAAAGTCACTCATCTTAATACTGGGTATGTCGAACCGTTCCTAGGAAATCATCCCCACATCACTTTATTCCAGCAAGAAATGCCAGACCACACTCAGCTCGGGCAACAAGTGATGTTATCTTGCTAGAAAAATGTTCCAAATTTGTCCGGACTAGTTCTGCTGAACCACTGGCCGAACTTCAACTAAACTTGGCAAGGATGATCAGTACCAAGCCTAGTTGTGCATATCATTCACCGTGTTCCGGTTGAAGGAATTTTAGTGGAGTAATGGCCCTTTAAATGTTTTACTTCACAAACTTTGCCCGGACGTAAGTTCTCCTGAACCCCTGGCCGGATTTCAGAGAAAGGTTGCAGGGATGATCAGTACCAAGCCTAGTGGTGCATATTATCACCATGTTCCGGTTGAAATATTTTTGGCGGAGTTATGGCCCTTTAAAAGTTTAACTGCACTAACTTTGTACCCACTAGTTTTCCTGAACTCCTGACTGGATTTCAGCGGAATGTTGCAGGAATGATCAGTACCAAGCCCAGTTGCGCAAGTCATTGCCATGTTCCGTTTTAATGATTTTTGACAGAATTAAGTCATATTATATACACAAACTTTACCCAGGCTGCTTTTCCCAAACCTCTGATTGGATTTCATTGAAACTTGGCAGGAATGATCAGTACCAAGCCTAGCTGCACATGTCGTTGTCGTGTTCCGGTTGAATGATATTTGGTATTAAAAAGTTTTAATACACAAACTTTGTCAGGACTAGTTCTTTTCAACCAAACTTGGTTGCTTATATCATTGTCTTGTACTGGTTGAATGATTTTTAGCTCTACTGATCAAAGACCAGCAGAGCTTATGCTGTGGTGCGTCGTCCGTCCGTCCGCCTGTCCAGACGTCCATCCATACACTTTTTTTGTGGCGACTGCTCCTCTGAAACTACTTGATGGATTTTCATGAAACTTCGGAGGAATGTTGCTCTTGATGTCTAGTTGAACCTAGCAAAAATTCAGGTCCGCCGGAAATTCAAGATGGCCACCAAGGTTAAAAATAGATTTAAAAAATGTGATTTTGTGGTGACTACTTCTCAAAAACCGTAAGTGATAAGATAACCTTTTTTATGTTCAGTCGCCGCGAAGCCGGTAATAGGTACCATAACTGTCGTGACCCAGCATACATAATCCGGGCATTCCAATTTCCCCACATCCGCTTTTCCAAAACAAAAGTAAAATTGTCTTCTGCTTCAATTTTTTCTAAAGTTATTGAATTATGCATTAAAATTACTGCAATTAGAAAAAGTTGACCTTTTATCTGTGCAGTTTCGACTTATTGAACTCCAAGTTTATCTACGCGAAGTATCGTGGCATACTTCTGTGGTGTAAGTACGCCGAGAAGCTTTTCCCACTCTGAATAGTTTTATCATCAAAACTCCGCGTAATTACGCGATTTGTAAATTCCTCACTCGGCGTGAAAGAGTAAGATGTTGGTTTCGCGTCAGCTGTAATGTAGCTTTAAAAATTCTTTAAGAGTAGGATAAAACTGAATGAGATTATAATGTTACATAGGTAATGTTGCATAATAAAACATAATATTTTGGAATATAGGAATATTGCTCTTAACATCTAGTTGGTCCTAAGTAAAAATCAGGATGGCCTAAAATTCTAGATGGCCACCATGTCTAAAAATATATTTATTAAATGCAATTGTGTGGCGACTTAGTACTTCTCTAAAACCATAAGTTGTATCGGTTTGGTACCACTACCAAAATGACTTTTATAAAACTTTACAGGAATGTTGGTCTTGATGTCCAGTTAGTCCCAGGGCTGGCGTGGCGCAGTCGGTAGCGCGGCGGATTTGTAACCGGAGGCCCCGGGTTCAATCCTCCGTGGTGCCACTGAGTTCCGTCGGTGTGTTCTTGGGCAAGACACTTTTCCTTAGCCTCGTCCGTCGGATGGGGACGTAAACCGGGCGGTCCCGTGTATCGGTCTATCAACCGAGCACGTTAAAGAACCATAGGAATCTATTCGATAATAAGAGTAGGGCAGGCTCCCGGATTCCTATGTATCCTTCCCCTCTCTCTGGGGCGGCTCTAAATAACCTGTACTGTGTTGATGAGCCGTTAAACAACATTCAATTCAATTCCAGTTAGTCCCAAGTAAAAATCAGGTTGACGGGAAATTCAAGATGGCAGCCACAGCTTAAATACAAGTTTGTGGCAACTAGTCAACTACTAAAGTGGTATTGATTTGGAACCTTTACTAAAATGACTGGGATGACATGTAGTTGGTCCTAAACAAAATTCATTTTGATTTTATGTCAAACATGGCTGCCAGCATCATCTTTTTTTGCATAGAGTGATATAGGAAAAACAATATGGCGACTACTTCTCTGAAAGTGTTGGTCTTATTTCCATAAAACTTCACAGGTTCCCAAGGCTGATCAAGCTATCAAAATCTATCAGTAGAGCTTCAAGGTCATTGACTCTTGTTGTTGGAGTTATGGCCCTTTAAAAGTTTTAATACAAAAGCTTTCTCCCGATCCGCTGCATGGATTTCCAAGTAACTTGGTAGGAATGACCATTTCCAAGCCTAGTTGCACATGTCTTCGTTGTGTTCCAGTTTAATGAGTTTTGGCAATTTGATGGCCCTTTCTCCTGTTGTGGAGACATCTGATTTTATTAAAAACAACTCCTAGTTCGGTTATTTAGGGACTCGAGGCACAACTATTATATAAAATGGGTTTTGACCGCCTGCATAAAGGGCCCCTCTACAGGCGGTCAAAACCTATTTAAGCAATTGTTGTTCCTCGAGTCCCTAAATAACCATACCAAATTAGAACTAGGGTCGCTTTTTAAATTTCTAGGAGGGGCCTATCAAATTACTACTGCTGCACACAGCCTGTCTGTCAGCTAAAATAGCAGATGTAAAGATTGTCCTATATACACATGCTGAATAAGCTGACTGTATTTGAATTGAATCGCAATAATATTTCACAAATGAAATTTGAAACTTTTCCTATACAGTTATAACCACACACAATCATGGTTTGGTGCCTTTTTGAAGTCTGTTGACAACCCACTTTAAATTGTGATGCTTTACATTGTCTGGTTTTGATGATAATACAGAGTAGTTCATAAGCCGTCTTGCACGCTTGTTGATAAACACAGCCACTGCTGCAGCACGCTTGTTGATAAACACATCCACTGCTGCAGCACACTTGTTGATAAACACAGCCACTGCTGCAGCATGCTTGTTGATAAACACAGCCACTGCTGCAGCAGGCTTGTTGATAAACACAGCCACTGCTGCAGCACGCTTGTTGATAAACACAGCCACTGCTGCAGCACCCTTGTTGATAAACACAGCCACTGCTGCAGCACGCTTGTTGATAAACACAGCCACTGCTGCAGCACCCTTGTTGATAAACACAGCCACTGCTGCAGCACGCTTGTTGATAAACACAGCCACTGCTGCAGCACCCTTGTTGATAAACACAGCCACTGCTGCAGCACCCTTGTTGATAAACACAGCCACTGCTGCAGCACCCTTGTTGATAAACACAGCCACTGCTGCAGCACCCTTGTTGATAAACAGCCACTGCTGCAGCACCCTTGTTGATAAACACAGCCACGTGGGAATATTTACATTCTGTATTAGGGTCATAACCTCATAGGCTCCTCCCGGCAAATTCAAATTGTTTGACAGTTTAAATTATTTTTTGAAACTATACTTTGCAAATGATTGTTTAAAAAATTAATTACACCAATTGATTTAACATGCTTAAATGTGTATTTGTGCAACTTTTCATAATTTATTTTACAGTAGTTTATTCAAAATTTTAAAAAAGGGACCTCTGATGTGAAACATGCATAATTTAATAGAAACCTGCCCCAGCGCCATCTTCTGGATTTTATATGTCAGTAGGGGCTTTAAGTTTCTGTTGTGGGTGTTGTTGTTTTCTGTTGTTTTCTGTTGTTGTTTCGCAATGTTCTGAAAGAAGTACTGATGGCAGTTTTATGATGACAACCCTTGATATAAGTGCCATTTTAGCCAGTAGAGCGTCCACGGGCCCTCTTGGGCCTCTTGTTCAAATTCTGAATAGTTCAACTGGATCAACTTACAGAATCTATCTTTTTGTAATTATATCTACTCCTGATTCCTTCTAAATAAGCTGTCATCAAATCACCATCCGTGATTTTGGGTCACTCACTAGTCAGTGCTATGAATCAATAAGTTCTGTTGTGCTACGAGACAGCGTTAGACCTTGAGTTTATATCATTAAAGGGACACTCGGCAATATAACCCTTAACCCGCTACATATATATAATGGACTGTTCTTTCTTTGAATTAAGACCATTCCATTTATGTGACAAAGGCGTGTTTTGGGGAAAATGACCAATCAGCAGCTGGACATTGTAAACCCTGATTAGCTCAGCCTGCGAGTTGCGAGTTACTCGCAGGCTGATCTGGGTTTACAATGGACGCAAAGGCTATTTTAGTCGTGCTTAGCTAGTTAAGGGTTAAAATATTTCATGTCGATCTATATAATTCTGCCGAGAAACAGGGTGCCTGAGAAAAATCTTACTTCGTCAGTTACTTTACTATCCCGTTAGGAGCACCTTTTTTGATGACAGAGTATTTTTGAACAAAAAAAAACCCAGGTAAAAACGTAAATTAAATGATTTTAATTGATGAACATGATGAACATGATGAATAGAATAGAATATAATGTCCATGCCTGATTAAATCCAGTTTATCATGTTCGGCACAAAATAAATGAAGTTCTTGCTCAGTCTCGATAAACTGGATATGATAGGCACTGACATGATATTCTCAGTTTATCAAACATCAAAATTGTACTGATTCTCCAATATCTAAATTCATATATATATATTTACTCATACAATCTAAATAATGTTACAATAAATAAGTCACTTCAGCTTCATATTTCAGAAACTCCTGATTTTGTCATGTGCCCTATGAATAATTCCACCCAATTAATTATACAGTAAAGGTATTGTTTATATACATGTATACTCAGTTGAAAAAGAAACTGGACACTTTGACAGTTTTACTTAACACCCTATCAAGCAACAGTCCCTTAATGATTCGACCTATTGAAAAACAAATGACAAAATGATATTGATATGAGACTTTTCTAAAATGATCAACATGGCATGATGTTGGTCGTTTTGATTGAACCGGAAACATGGCTGCCAGTGGCCATCTTTGTTTACGTAGACTTATATAGTAAAAACTTGTAGCGACTACTCCTCTCAAACTACTTGACAGATTTTCATGAAACCTCACAGGAATGTTGCTCTTGATCTCTCATTGATCCTAGAAAAATTTCAGGTCGGCCGGAAATTCAAGATGGCCACTACGGCTAAAAATAGATTTTTAAAAAACAAGTTAGTAGCGACTACGTGTACTTCTTGAAAACTATAAGTGATATTGATATGGGACTTTTTTTTAAAATGATCAGCAATGACATGATGTTGATCCTTGTCGAAAATTATTTTGATTCAACATTAAACATGGCCGCCAGCGACCATCTTTATTTACAGAGTATAAAATCAAAACTTGTAGCGACTACTTTTGTGAAACTACTTGACGGATTTTTATGAAACTGCACAGAAAAGTTGCTCTCGATGTCAAGTTGGTCCTAGCAAAATTTCAGGTTGCCCGGAAATTCAAGATGGCCATCACGGCTAAAAAATAGATTTTTAAAAAACAAGTTTGTAGCGACTACTTCTTGAAAACTATAAGTGATATTGATATGGAACTTTTTGTAGACATGGTGTTGGTCCTTATTGAAAATTATTTTGATTCGACATTAAACGTGGTTGCCAGCGGTCATCTTTGTTTGCATAGAGTTATATATAAAAACTTGTAACGACTACTCTGAAACTACTCGACAGATTTTCATGAAACTTCACAGGAATGCTGATCTAGCTGTCAAAACCTATCAGGAGAGCTTCTAGGTCATTGACCCCTTGTTTCATATAAAATTATGATCTGCAAATATTAAAAATTGTGCGAAAAAAAATAAAAATAAAACCCACGATTTTATTTATAGGTGTCCCTTTAAACTCATGGAAGCCATTAAATGGTGGTGCATACAAAGAGAAGCAGTGCACTTGTGGGAAAAACAAAATCCGCAGATTGTGTCAATTATATCTGACAAATTAGGTGGAACAGAAATGAATAAACATTTAAAATCTATACATACATGTATAATGTTTCTTACAAGGATCAATTACCAAGATTTTTGAGGGATGGAAAAGTGATCGTTCCTACTGGGAGATAATTCACCCATTCCTTGGGGTAATAGTGCATATAAAATAGAGCAATGCGAGAGCTCCAGATGAGGTGCGTATTTGCGTAAATACGCAATTAAATGATGAAAAAAGCAATAGAATTACCATAGCATGCGTATCATAATGTAAAAGAAATTTATTAAACGCAATTCATTGTCAGTCATTCACGTATTTAACTATTTCCCCCAGCGCTCTAATAACACATATCTCGAAACCTAATCTACTATAGGTAAAGGACTGAACTTGTCGAGCATATAAGACTGGTTCCAAAATGTATTATAATGAGCGATATTTACAAACTGTTGTTTGCTGTATGCAGTTCTATCATGTAGGTGCTTGGAGATCTTAATTATGTGTCTGCTACAAAACTGGTGTGAACAATTACGGACGGACGGAAAGAATCGAAGAACCTCAAAAAGCACAAATCAATACCATTATGCCTAAAGCACTTATTTGAGTACCATTTTCTATTGTTGCTTTTGATCACAAACAGATCAGTTCTGTGACTCTTATTAATAATCGCTATCCGGGAAAATTTCTAATCAATTATCAGCATACTTGATCAAGGCGAGTTTTCACTTGATTTTTTAACTAAAACAAATATCCAGTTGAGCAAGTGAATCCACTTGCCCGGGGCGTCGGGCAACAATATTTCCGGGGTCCTGATGTGTTGTTAAATTTTATTTTAAGACACGCTGAGAGATGAATCAAATCATTTTTAGCTCTACTGATCAGAGATCAGCAGAGCTTATGCCGTGGTGCGGCGTCCGTCGTCCGTCTGTCTGTCCGTCTGTCCGTCCGTCTGTCTGTCCGTAAACTTTTTTTTGTAGCGACTACTCCTCTGAAACTACTCAATGGATTTTCAAGAAACTTTACAGAAATGTTGCCCATGAAGTCTAGTTGATCCTAGCAAAAATTCATGTTGATGTGAAATCCAAGATGGCCGCCAGATCTAAAAATAGGTTTTTAAAAAACAAGTTTGTAGCGACTTCTTCATGAAAACTATAAGTGATATTGATATGGGACTTTTTCTAAAATGATCAGCATGACATGATGTTGGTCCTTGTCGAAAATCGTTTTGATTCGACGTTAAACATGGCTGCCAGCGGCCATCTTTGTTTACATAGAGTTATATAATGAAAACTTGTAGCGACTACTCCTCTGAAACTACTTCACGGATTTTCATGAAACTTCACAGGAATGTTGCTCTTGATGTCTAATTGATCCTAGCAAAATTTCAGGTCGGCCGGAAATTCAAGATGGCCGCCACGGCTAAAAATAAATTTTCAAAATACAAGTTTGTAGCGACTACTTCTTGAAAACTATAAGTGATATTGATATGGGACTTTTTCTAAAATGATCATCATGATATGGTGTTGGTCCTTGTCAAAAATCGTTTTGATTCAACGTTAAACATGGCTGCCAGCAGCCATCTTTGTTATCATACAGTTATATAGTAAAAACTTGTAGCGACTACTCCTTTGAAACTACTTGACAGATTTTCATGAAACTTTACAGGAATGTTGCTCTTAATGTCTAATTGATCCTAGCAAAATTTCAGATCGGCCAGAAATTCAAGATGGCCGCCACAGCTAAAAATAGATTTTTAAAAAAGAAGTTTGTAGCGACTACGTCTTAAAAACTATAGGTGATATTGATATGGGACTTTTTGTAAAATGATCAGCATGACATGATGGTTATCAGAGTCAAACATTATTTTGATTCGACGTTTAACATGGCTGCCAGTGGCCATCTTTGGTTACATAGAGTTATATGATGAAAACTTGTAGCGACTACTCCTCTGAAACTACTTAACGGATTTTCATGAAACTTCACAGGAATGTTGCTCTTGATGTGTAATTGATCCTAGCGAAATTTCAGGTCGCCCAGAAGTTCAAGATGGCTGCCATGGCTAAAAATAGATTTTCAAAATACAAGTTTGTAGCGACTACTACTTGAAAACTATAAGTGATATTAATATTGGACTTTTTGTAAAATGATCAGCATGACATGATGTTGGTCCTTGTCAAAAATTGTTTTGATTCAACGTTAAACATGGCTGCCAGCGGCCATCTTTGTTTACATAGAGTTATATAGTAAAAACTTGTAGCGACTAATCCTTTGAAACTACTTGGCAGATTTTCATGACACTTTACAGGAATGTTGCTCTTAATGTTTAATTGATCCTAGCAAAATTTCAGATTGGCCAGAAATTCAAGATGGCCGCCACAGCTAAAATTAGATTTTTTAAAAAAGAAGTTTGTAGCGACTACGTCTTGAAAACTATAAGTGATATTGATATGGGACTTTTTGTAAAATGATCAGCATGACATGATGGTTATCAGAGTCAAACATTATTTTGATTCGACGTTAAACATGGCTGTCACATGTTTAAATTTTTACCTAGATGTCGCAGGAACCTGGCCAGCAGTTTCACATTTAAGCAAAAACAATAATTTCACATGCATTCACAATTTGCAGGACCATAATTATGCAATCTCTAACTTCAGCATAGTGATATTTACATACCGTTAATCGAATTGACATTCTAATCCCCAATCTGCAAACTCAGAGAAATATGTGTTTGATCAAATGAAGGGGATTCAATAGAATATTTGCAGTTCAACCCTCAGTCAACATATAGAGAAACAGGATTGATGCTGGAGTAACAGAGAGACTTTTATGTGATAAAATGAAACAAATTCAATTGCTTTTCTTGTTTATAATTAACTAGTTCACAGGCATGTCACGTTGAAATTGAGCAATGGAGAAAAACACAAATTTGTAATAGATAACCAGTCGATAAAGAAGTAAAGAGAAACAATATTTTTTTATTCATTGTGTTCCCCGACTTGTGTCAAATATGTCTTACAGGTCGATTAACAAGTTCTTAAAGGTAATCATACCTCTTTTAAAAATTAAAGACACATTTCCCAACGCTACTTGGTCATTGAAAAAGCACGGGAAGCTTGAATATTTACAGCCAGCACGCCTCATGGCTGATCAACTCAGGTATATAAATTGAGGCCCGCACTTAGTTTTTAGCTCGACTGATCAGAGATCAGCAGAGCTTATGCCGTGGTGCGGCGTCCGTCTGTCCGTCTGTCTGTCCGTCCGTCTGTCTGTCTGTCTGTCCGTAAACTCTTTTTAGCTCTACTGATCAGAGATCAGCAGAGCTTATGCCGTGGTGCGGCGTCCGTCGTCCGTCCGTCCGTCCGTCTGTCCGTCCGTCTGTCCGTCCGTCCGTTAACTTTTATTTGTAGCGACTACTCCTCTGAAACTACTGGATGGATATTCATAAAACTTTACAGAAATGTTGCCCATGAAGTCTAGTTGATCCTAGCAAAAATTCATGTTGATGTGAAATCCAAGATGGCCGCCAAAGCTAAAAATAGATTTTTTAAATTCAAGTTTGTAGCGACTACTTCTTGAAAACTATAAGTGATATTGATATGGGACTTTTTCTAAAATGATCAGCATGACATGATGTTGGTCCTTGTCGAAAATCGTTTTGATTTGACGTTAAACATGGCTGCCAGCGGCCATCTTTGTTTACATAGAGTTATATAATGAAAACTTGTAGCGACTACTCCTCTGAAACTACTTGACGGATTTTCATGAAACTTCACAGGAATGTTGCTCTTGATGTCTAAATGATCCTAGCAAAATTTCAGGTCGGCCGGAAGTTCAAGATGGCCGCCACGGCTAAAAATAATTTTTCAAAATACAAGTTTGTAGCGACTACTTCTTGAAAACTATAAGTGATATTGATATGGGACTTTTTCTAAAATGATCAGCATGACATGATGTTGGTCCTTATCAAAAATCGTTTTGATTCGACGTTAAACGTGGCTGCCAGCGGCCATCTTTGTTTACATAGAGTTATATAGTAAAAACTTGTAGCGACTACTCCTCTGAAACTACTTGGCGGATTTTCATGAAACTTTACAGGAATGTTGCTCTTAATGTCTTATTGATCCTAGCAAAATTTCAGGTCGGCGGGAAATTCAAGATGGCCGCCATGGCTAAAAATAGATTTTCAAAATACAAGTTTGTAGCGACTACTTCTTGAAAACTATAAGTGATATTGATATGGGACTTTTTCAAAAATGATCAGCATGACATGATGGTTATCCGAGTCGAACATTATTTTGATTCGACATTAAACATGGCTGCCAGTGGCCATCTTTGTTTACATAGAGTTATATAATGAAAACTTGTAGCGACTACTCTTCTGAAACTACTTGACGGATTTTCATGAAACTTCAAAGAACTGTTGCTCTTGATGTCTAATTGATCCTAGCAAAATTTCAGGTCGGCCGGAAATTCAAGATGGCCGCCATGGCTAAAAGTAGATTTTCAAAATGCAAGTTTGTAGCGACTACTTCTTGAAAACTATAAGTGATATTGATATGGGACTTTTTCTAAAATGATCAGCATTACATGATGTTGGTCCTTGTCAAAAATCATTTTGATTAGATGTTAAACATGGCTGTCAGCAGCCATCTTTGTTTACATAGAATTATATAATGAAAACTTGTAGCGACTACTCCTCTGAAACTACATGACGGATTTTCATGAAACTTCACAGGAATGTTGCTCTTGATGTCTAATTGATCCTAGCAAAATTTCAGGTCGGCCGGAAATTCAAGATGGCCGCCACGGCTAAAAATAATTTTTCAAAAAACAAGTTTGTAGCGACTACTTCCTGAAATCAAAATCAATCAGTAGAGCTTCAAGGTCATTGACCTCTTGTTTTTGTAGCGACTTCTCTTAAACTACTGAATGGATTTTCATGAAACTTTACAGAAATGTTGCCCATGAAGTCTAGTTGATCCTAGCGAAAATTCATGTTGATGTGAAATCCAAGATGGCCGCCAAATCTAAAAATAGGTTTTTAAAAAACAAGTTTGTAGCGACTACTTCTTGAAAACTCTAAGTGATATTGATATGGGACTTTTTCTAAAATGATCAGCATGACATGATGTTGGTCCTTGTCGAAAATCGTTTTGATTCGACGTTAAACATGGCTGCCAGCGGCCATCTTTGTTTCCATAGAGTTATATAATGAAAACTTGTAGCGACTACTCCTCTGAAGCTACTTGACGGATTTTCATGAAACTTCACAGGAATGTTGCTCTTGATGTGTAATTGATCCTAGCAAAATTTCAGGTCGGCCGGAAATTCAAGATGGCCGCCACAGCTAAAAATAAATTTTCAAAATACAAGTTTGTAGTGACTACTTCTTGAAAACTATGAGTGATATTGATATGGGACTTTTTCTAAAATGATCAGCATGACATGATGTTGGTCCTTTTCGAAAATCGTTTTGATTCGACGTTAAACATGGCTGCCAGCGGCCATCTTTGTTTACATAGAGTTATATAATGAAAACTTGTAGCGACTACTCCTCTGAAGCTACTAGACGGATTTTCATGAAACTTTACAGGAATGTTGCTGTTAATGTCTAATTGATCCTAGCAAAATTTCAGATCGGCCAGAAATTCAAGATGGCCACCACAGCTAAAAATAGATTTTTAAAAAATAAGTTTGTAGCGACTACTTCTTGAAAACTATAATTGATATTGATATGGGACTCTTTCTTAAATGATCAGCATGACAGTATGGTTATCTGAGTCGAACATTATTTTGATTCAGCGTTTAACATGGCCTGCCAGTGGCCATCTTTGTTTACATAGAGTTATATAATGAAAATTTGTAGCGACTACTCCTCTGAAACTACTTGACGGATTTTCATGAAACTTCACAGGAATGTTGCTCTTGATGTCTTATTGAGCCTAGCAAAATTTCAGGTCGGCCGGAAATTCAAGATGGCCGCCATGGCTAAAATAGATTTTCATAATACAAGTTTGTAGCGACTACTTTTTGAAAACTATAAGTGATATTGATATGGGACTTTTTCTAAAATGATCAGCATGACATGATGTCGGTCCTTGTCAAAAATCGTTTTGATTCGATGTTAAACATGGCTGGTAGTGGCCATCTTTGTTTACATAGAGTTATATAATGAAAACTTGTAGCGACTACTCCTCTGAAACTGCTTGACGGATTTTCACGAAACTTCACAGGAATGTTGCTCTTGATGTCTAATTGATCCTAGCAAAATTTCAGGTCGGCCGGAAATTCAAGATGGCCACCACGGCTAAAAATAGATTTTCAAAAAACTAGTTTGTAGCGACTACTTTCTGAAATCAAAATCAATCAGTAGAGCTTCAAGGTCATTGACCTCTTGTTTATTTGTATAGCATTGCTATATTGAGGGTAAGAATAGCTTAACAACACTTTGTAAGTTACTTTAATGAAGAAATATATGTTCATAATTTAGCTTTTGAATACAAAACTTATCTGGTATTTCTTAATTGTTTTTAGACCAAAAATCAGAGCACCAACACAATAAATATACAACATTCTGTGATGTGTTATTATGTGTACTGGTCACAAATGCTTTATTGGGTAAGCTGAGGAAAAATTGAATATCACACTTTGCTCATGAAATTGTTTGGCTAACAGTGATTTACAGTTACCTATAGAAATCCCCCCCCCCCCCCCCCCCCCCCCCCCCCCCCCCCCCCCCCCCCCCCCCAAATACAATAGGCTCGAAATGTGTCTTTAAGAAACCCAGCCAAAGTCACCCATTTATTCATCTTTAATACAACAGATAGCATGCACTCATTTATAAAAGTACATGCATACAGTGGTTGTATTCAAGAATGTATAGCATGCCTTATGGGTACACCAAGGACATCTATAATAACTGTTCCATGACTGAATTATATCCTCAAAAAAACAAAAAACACACACACACACAAATACATCAGAAACCTACCTCAAATAGAGGCAGTAATTAATGTTTATTTCTGTCAACTCTAAAGTACTCCTACGCAATACAGGGGCATAGCTAGCTAGGTGCCTGTACGCAGATCTGAAACAGATATAACTATGCAATATGGTTATGGTTATAATAGGGTTAAAATTATATATTGTCGATTCCCATCAGTTAAATTTACATCTCATATTGTTTCAAAAATGGGTCTAGATGCCAGGATATGCTTCCTTATTTTAAAACAAATATGTGCATCGAGAAAAGGACCCTAGCTATGCCCCTGCAGAACTTTAGGTAGAGTAAAGAAACTCAAGAATTTCCGCTATATAAATTCATATGCTGCAAACTTATTTCACGTAATATTCGGGCTGGCATGGCAAAGTCGGTGTGTTCTTGGGCAAGACACTTTCCCCTTAGCCTCGTCCGTCGGAAGGGGACGTAAACCGGGCAGTCCCGTGTATCGGTCTATCCTCCAAGCATGTTAAAGAACATAGGAATCTATTCGATAATAAGACTAGGGCACTGTTCCCGGATTCCTATGTATCCTTTCCCTCTCTCTGGGGCGGCTCTAAATAACCTATACTGCATACATGTGATATCTCCCGCCGGGAGCTAATTTCTCCCGGAATTTCATGGGATCTCCCGGCCTCCCCGCCGGGAGCTCCATTTCTCCCGGTATTTTTCCGCCGAGTTACAAAATTTCGCTATTTGCGAATCCTTTTGGGTAATTGCTATGATTTATTGGATCAAGACCGAGTTTTCCGAATGATCTAGAATAACCACTTGCCGTCTTATCTATATCTGTGAAAACATTGCCGCTGGGCGGGTAATTAAAAGGATTAGCATGTCAGGTAATTGGTTAATTGTGTGAAAATAATGATTGGATTGTTTGTTTATGACACGTGGCGGCGATACCTGTAATGTCCATGGGGAGGTTGATTATGATAGGATTAAGGAATACACCGACTGTAAGTGGGGTGGTAATTAGCGAATTCGGCATCGATTGATATTTGGTATATAATATTGATGAGTGCCAAGTTTAATAATGTGAACAATTGTGTAGACTTTCAACCGACAAAGGTGATGCTTTTAGCAGCCAAGTCTTGTTGTAATTAGTGGTTAAAAAGTGGACAGAGTCTCAAGATATATACCCTAGCAGATTTAAATGATGTTATTTTATGGTATGTTTATGAAAGCAGATTAATGATCATCATTAACTAAAAGGTGATGCTGGCAGCAGCCAAGTCTTGTTGTAATTAGTGGTTAAAAAGTGGACAGAGTCTATATAAAGTGTTTAATTACATGCATACTTGATTATATGCTATGCTAATATGAAATAAACAGTATTCAACTATTGTATGTATAAAATATCATGTTTTTATGCTGATTTACCCCCTTTATTAAGGTTTATATCAGAAAAAAAATATACCGGTACGCGTTAAAAATTTGAGTATAAAAACCTCCCTGAATTTTGTCAAATCTCCCTGAAAAAAAAGTCAAATCTCCCTGGTAACCCTCCTGAAAATATCACATGTATGATACTGTGTTGATGAACCGTTAAACAACATTCAGTTCAATTCAACGTAATATTCCAGAGAAATCGCTGTTTTGTATAATATGTTTTGTAAAAAAGTTGCAGCTAGTTAGAGAAAGTACAAAACTGTGCTGTTATAGACTTTTTAATCACAGTACACTTTGTGTCTCGAAATTCATAAATGTTGAAGTTCCGCTTTGAAAATTTGAGCCATTTCAGTATTGTATTTAATGTAAAAAGGCTGCACAATTTTTTATCCTAAGTTTGCTCACATGCTTGAGCCAAAACATAATTTTATGCATAATGAAACTGAAGAGATAACATTAATTTAGGTGTGTTACATGTTTTAGTTTTTTTTCCGAAAGGAAAGGTCTAATGTAGCCATGTACCATTCAGTTAATAACAGTATAGTAATACATGTATTATACTATATGCAGTATCCGAGTTGCATTTCTTTTTTCCTTTAGTATAGTAACTGTTGATGTTATCAAGGGACGCTGTTACTGTTGCAGCCCTCTGTATTGACTGGACCCGAACGATTATATACATATTGATTATGGGATCCTACCCTGTAGTGACTTTGCACGGCCTAATTTGAAAAATCATGGCTGAATAGTATAATACTCCGGATTTATTATTTATAACCCTTAACCCCCTACATATATATAATGGACTGTTCTTTCTTTGAATTAAGACCATTCCATTTATGTGACAAAGGGGTGACCTATCATGTTGGTACCTACACGGAAAACACATTCAGACCGATTTGAGATATTTATAGGTTGTTAGATTTGTATTGGGATATATGCACTCGTTCTTTCGCGCATACATGAGTTCTTTTGCGTATTAATATTGCGCTACTTTAGGAGCGAAATATGTATGCGCGAAAGAACGAGTGCATATATCCCATTATAAATCTAATAACCTTTTTATTGCATACACTTTTTTGAAATAGAACAATAAAATAGGTTGTAACATTTAATTTTCATCAAAAATATTTATTTGGACATATTGTCGTTATATTGTGGGAATTTTCACAATGAAATCAACATTGTTTACATCACATGACACACTTTCTTTGATATGAACATAAAACTGCATCAATCACGAACAAGTATACATTACACACCCAATATGAGCGAATATTGACGTTTCCTGTTACATTAAAAGTAAACGGAGCTTGTAAATGCATATGCAATAATGAGACAGTTAGCCTCAGTGTAGTAGCCAGTCAACAGGGTTCGACACTAACGCTAGTCTGCTAGTCTTTTGTTCATCTGTTTTTTAGGAGGACTACCTAAACGTGAAAGTTGGCTAGTCCATCGGACTAGTAATTTTTTGAGCCCCATTATAGATATTACGGCCGTAAAATACACATTCCTAATATAGGGCCGGGGTCACTCGATTAGGCGAAATCGCTTAAAACTTCGCTATGATTTGGCCGACTTCGCTTTTCTTTCCATGTGGGGCGAAATTTGAGTCGCCGTCATTTTCGGGTCAATTTCGACAATTTCAAATGACTAACCTAATAATTAACAAAACCCTCTAAAATACACAATCAGCGCGTGTTTCACAAGTACCTTATTTAATCCCATTACCATTAAATAACAACCCGACACTTATCTAATCAGGGCAATTATCGATCATTATCGGTTTGCCTGAGGCGAGATGTGAATATAACCACCATGTTTTCTCGTTAGGCGATCATGTGATTGGATCATGTGGGGATCATGTGAGCATTATATTTAAGTAAACCAATCAAAGCCATCGTATTTTTCCGTTTGGTGAATAATTAAAAATCGTACTACAAACTACTGTGCAAGGGTAGGTTATGATTAGACAAGATACTTTGAAACTGATTTCTCCTGCGATAAATAAATTCAAAAGGCGTTATAATTATATGATTGACATTGGCACAGTTGTCAAGAATCTTTGTGGCGGTCGTCAATAAGCAAAAGCGCAAACTTCTATTGTGTGTTTTATTGACGGCTAATTATGAAATAAAGAAATGTGTTTGGTATAAAGCAAGTTTGTTTGTGATTGCTTTATAGACGAGAGAAATCAACGGAAATGTATTGAATACTATGATTAGTCATAGCCATCAATAACTTATCTATGTCTATGGATTAGGCCTAATAAAAAAACATGTGTGTTTCCGGTTTTCCGACCGACCCTACTTTATCACCGCCGACCCTAAATATTTTTAGCGAAAAAAAAAGAAAATTAAAAAAAAAAAAAAAAATCTTTTTTTTTTTTTTTATTCAAATGATAATTTTATTAGCCAGAGTTGTTAAGCATCTAATCTGGATTGCAAAGGTTATCAAAAAGTTGCCTTAGAACAAAAATGGCATAATATATGCGAACAATATATATAAAAAAAATATCTAAAAAAATAACTTTTTCCTACCTACCTACCCTAACTTTTTGACAGGGTGAAACCAGAAACACACAAGGTTTTTTTTTAGGCCTTAGGTAATGATTTCGTGTTTTGTTACTCAATGAAAAATAAGTTTGGGGTAATTGTCGAATAATTAGAATTTTTCAATTAAAATGAAACGAAGACCACAATAATATTGCATTCGATCAACATATGTCAAGTTGGTTAGGGTTGAAAATACATCTAAATCTGATGAAAGTCTGCCTGGGGAGAAAGCGAAAAAAAATAAATAAAGTTTTACGATTTCAGTTGGTATCTTCAAGACGAAAAGGGTTTTTGGCACTGTTCACTTTGAAGTTTGTCTCCTGTTATACACCTGTTTTTTAGCTCTACTGGCCGAAGGCCAGCAGAGCTTATGGGATGCCGAGTTGTCCGTCGTCTGTCCGTTGTCCGTCGTCCGTCCGTCCGTCGTTAAATTTTGTCTCGTTAAGACGATAGGGCCTTCCGTCGTTAACTTTTGTCTCGTTAAGACGATAGGGCCTTCATTTTTCATCCGATCTTTACCAAACTTTAACAGGTTATAGTATCAATGAAAGCTCGGATGAGTTCGAAAACCAGCCAGATCAGACAAGTAACAACGGAGTTATGGCCCTTGATTTAGTTAAAAATGCTATATTGCTATATTTTGCCTCGTTAAGACGATAGGGCCTTCATTTTTCATCCTATCTTTACCAAACTTTACCACATTGTTAATATCAATGAAAGCTCGGACAAGTTCGAAAACCAGCCAAATCGGACTAGTAAGAGCGGAGTTATGGTCCTTGATTTAGTTAAAAACGCTATATTGCTATTATTTGCCTCGTTAAGACAATAGGGCCTTCGTTTTTCATCCTATCTTTACCAAGCTTTACCACATTGTTAATATCAATGAAAGCTCGGACAAGTTCGAAAACCAGCCATATCGGACTAGTAACAGCGGAGTTATGGCCCTTGATTTAGTTAAAAGTGCTATATTTTGCCTCGTTAATACGATAGGGGCTTCATTGTTCATCCGATCTTTACCAAACTTTATCAGATTGTTAATGACATTGAAAGCTCGAACAAGTTCGAAAACCAGCCTTATCGGACCAGTAACAGCGGAGTTATGGCCCTTGATTAGGTAAAAATGATATATTTTGCCTCGTTAAGACGATAGGGGCTTCATTGTTCAGCCGATCCTTACCAAACTTTATCAGATTGTTAATATCAATGAAAGCTTGGACAAGTTCGAAAACCATTCATATCGGACCAGTATCAGCGGAGTTATGGCTCTTGATATAGTTCAAAATGCTATATTTTGTCTTGTTAAGACGGTAGGGCCTTCATTTTTCATCCGATCTTTACCAAGCTTTATCAGATTGTTAATGTCATTGAAAGCTCGGTCAGGTTCGAAAAGTAGCCAGATCGGACCAGTAACAGCGAAGTTATGGCCCTTGATTTTGTTATAACATGCTATAATTTGCCTCGTCATACGATAGGGCCTTCATTTTGCATCTGATCTTTGCCAAACTTTACCAGATTTTATGACTTTTTTTTATATTATTATGTATTTATTTTTTTAATTTAATTTTTTTTTTATTGATTTTTTTTTCTTCATAATTTTTTTTTTCATCACTTTTTTTTGAATTTTTTTTTTTGAATTTTTTTCAATGTTTTTTTATTTTTATTGTCTCTACTGGCCAAGTTTGAAAACCAGCCAGATCAGACCAGTAATGGCGGAGTTATAGCTCTTGATTTAGTTAAAAATGCTATATTTTGCCTCTTTAAGATGATAGTCGCTCGCTTCATTGATGTTATAAGAGCCATATAAGCCAGTAGAGCGTTCACAGGCCCTCTTGGGCCTCTTGTTTTGTTGCTAAATACACTGTTTTTTGGAAGGACCATCTAGTTCTCAGGAGGACTACTAGATTTCTAAAGTCACTAGTCCTCCGGACTGCCCGTTTAAAAAGGTTAGTGTCGAACCCTGGCCAACCTTGCAGCCGTCTTTTGCGCGGCAATTGAAACTTTATTTTTGCTAAACAACACTTCCAAACTCTTACTTTCTCTCTTTTATATACATTTATAGCAGAAAGATGATCTAAAATGCACATTTTTCACCTTTATCTGTGAAAATAATAAAAAACAGAGACACCCACTTGTCATGACCCCTGCGAAATGTTCTAGAACTGTGCATGAACAATTCTTAAACTGTTCTGGATAGATTGTTCAAGAACATTCTTGAACTGTACCTAAACTGTTCTAGGACTGTTCCAGAATGATCTGTACTGGATTCTAGAACAGTCCCAGTAAGATAGTTCTAGAACTGTTCTTGAACATAAGTTCTAGACATTTTGTCTCATTTAACATTCATGCACCATTCTAGAACTGCTCAAGAACAGATGAAGCACAGTTCAAGAACAGTTTTTGAACAATCTATCCAGAACAGTTCCTGCACAGTTATAGAACTCCCTTGGCCACTAATTTAACCTACATAACAGTTAAAGAACAGTTCATTAATTGAACCTTCAGAAGGCTTGGTCATACTTGGTGAAATGTTACATATGATACTGAAATTAAATAATATCTGCAGTGCTGAACACCATTTTTCTGTCAGCAACAAAAAAAAAAAGTCAATCCGCGAAAACACATGACAATGGGGGTTTCATTTTAAACAACATTTAGAAATTTCATCTTTCAAATGTATAAGATGTTTTGACACAATAAGTAATTTAAGTATTATCACAAAACACTTACATTTAATCATTAAATGGTGCAAGCGCAATCTTCAGTTGGACTGCCATTTTCCCACCAAAAACTCAAAAGATGGTGTCTGCATTTTATTCGCAATTTTGTCAGAATCGCACTCAGGCGTTATATATTAGTAAAACAATAATTTTTTCTTTCCAAACTACTAAACTAAAAAAATATCTTCATAAAACTTGCTACACCATGGTAGTGGTCATGTGGTGTATTTTGATATATATAAACTTCTTACATATAAACATGAATATTTGTCAATTTTCAAACAAATATATGAGCCACAACACACGAAAACGAAGTAACAATTTATGACGTCATAAACATAAAAAAGCATAAAATGTGAAAATTTTGTCTGAAGGGTCGTTTTCGCGTGTTTCGGCTCATATATAATTACAAGTAAAATACAGGTAATGGCAAAATTTGTGATTTTCTTTACCTACTTTATTTACAAGTATAAATGAAGACATGGGCTTTTACACCCCAGATAATGTTATTATATTAAACTGTTCATGCAATAATGATTATCATATATTTTTAGTTAATACTAGTACAGTCGATTCCGTTTAATCGCATATCGGTTAATTGCATATTTCGGTTAATTGCATAAAGTTTTGAAACACAAAACCATTCGTATTCTTTTGCATGTAAAAAAACCTGTATAATCGCATAGGTTTTTGTCACATTCCGGATAATTGCATAACAAATATCTGGCTCATTGTATAATGAAAGTCAAATTTACCTGTATTTTGCAACTGTTAATTGATTGACGCGGTCACAGAGATAAGTCCGAGGCAAATTGTTTGACAAAAGGTGCTAATTGACGACGAAAGTTTGCCATTTTGTGCGGTTTCCGAGAAGCTTCTATGCCATGACGATCGCTCACCAATTAGCATACACGCTTTAATAATAAGTTTGTACGCAGTGTAAAGCAATGTGTTGTTAATTATTTACTGCTCTCAGTTTGCTAGTGTCGGTAGAGATGCATATGACATTGAGTAGCTCATAGAGGTTACTTAATAAATGAGAAATAAAATAAGCTTTTGTGTTATTATCATGGCTGTGTAATTCACACTACAAACAATAGCAAAGCGACGCAGGTTGAAAGAAAACAAGTACGCATAAATATTGCATAAAATCTATCAAATAACAGTAAATACAAAATGGATATGCACAATAAAAATCCTATCAAACATTAACTCGCTTTTATGGAGTTTCTATGTAAGTATTAACAAAACAGTAAAACGAAAGTAGAAACGTGCACTGCTACATGTACAAAATGTTCAATTTCGGTTATTCGAATACTCCGGTTAATCGCATATATTTTCTTGACAAATGGGCGAAATCGACTGTATAGATTTGTTTAATTAATGAAGATGAACCCCATCGAACATTTTCAAGAACTACTGAAGAACATTTCAAGAACTTTAATTTTTCTTATAACCTATACTGTGTTGATGAGCCGTTAAACAACATTCATAAACATTCAGTTTGTTATGGCAAAACCTGTTCTGGAAATTGTGTAATAAAATTATGTTGTTTTGTGGAAATACTCAAAAGATTTGAAACTTTTGAACTTTAATTTAATCAACACAAAACTTAAGGCTACAAAATAAATGTCTTTTTAGACCAAGTTCATGGATAATTGTTTTCATGTCCCAGCAAAAGCCATCTTTGTATATTTGCGGTGTGTTCAAGCTACGTAAAACAAAAAAATCATATTTCATTATAATACCTGTGCCTGTCAGCATTACTAAAGTAATGCCTTTTCAAACGCTGTATCAGTAAGTAGTGTGACTAATAATGGAAGATCATAATAGTTTATTAGGTGGTTAATATTGTGACTTGCTTACTAATTTAATGTATATTTACATTTGCACAGATGTAATCGATCTGTAATGACATTCCTATTAAGGTAACACATTTGTAGATATTTTAAGAACATCTTAATTACTTTTCCTATTTAAAGGAATTTAGTTCACATTTTAAAGAACATTTGAAGAACTTTAAATAGAGAAAATGTTCTAAAACTGTTCTTAAACAATTTCAAGAACAAATGAAGAACAGTTTAGGAACTTCTAGGGTTTAAACTGTTCTTAATTAGTGCTTAACACTTAAAGTTTAAGAACATGTAGAGTTAAAAACTAATTAAGAACGTTTTAAGAACCCCTGAAGTTCCTGAACTGCTTCAAATTGTTCAAGAACAAATTAAGAACAGTTCAGGAACACCTGAAGTTCATAAACTGTTCTTGATTTGCTCTTGAAATTGTTCAAGAACATTTTTAGAACATTTTCTCTATTTAAAGGTGCTTGAACTATTCTAAACTTGCTCGAGAACCTTTCAAGAATATATTAAGAAAAATTTAAGTTCTTGAAATGTTCTTCAATAGTTCTTGAAAATGTTCAAGAACATATTAAGAACATATGTTCTAGAACAATGAATCAAGAACAGTTCAGGAACTGTTCCTGATGTTCTAGAACTGTTCATGAACTGTTCTTGAATATAAGAACAATACTCAAGAACGGAGTTACGCAGGGGGAATTGACGTGTAACAGGTGTTAGCAAATTAATTTGCACATCCTGTTTGCATATTAGCACACCAAGTTCTTGAATTTCTGCCTAATACACTGATTATGATTAGCTTGAATCTGAATTAAAGATTTATCTAATATTAGTGGGGCAGTGAATTAGCATGAAACTGAAGATGTATCGAATATAAGTGGGGCAGTGAATTAGCATGACACTGAATTAAAGATTTACCTGTTAGTGGGGGAAGTGAATTAGTGTAGTTTATCTTTTATTATTATTTAATTCATACGCAACCAACCAGTGTGTATCTTACAGATACAGAGTGATGACAGTGATATACTCAGTATACAGTTGGGTTTCGGTTTAGTCAATAGCGGCGTCGTAGTAAAAGATCGCCGTACATTAATTCTATAAGAAAACAGTTGAGAAAGGAGGGGAAAGATATTGAAAATTGGAACCATAATAACAGCACCCCCTTGCACAGCGCCCGGGTGCTACTAATAGGGGAAATATGAAAAATGCTTCAATATTACTTTCATTGCAAGCTGTAAAAAATATTTCTGAGATAAAACCAACTCTTGGATTATTTTATAGAAGAGATTTCGTAATTATTCTGGTTGGGATCGACCTACAATGTGATACCAGAGTGCAGGCTCATCTTTCATGCTTCCTGACACAAAGATAATGCTTTCTAGAATAGTTGAGTCATTAAATTATCCCCACAAGACAAGCAATATCAGGTGTCTGACAGTGTACAAATGTCAGTGTGAGACAGTTACTGTATGGCGTCTTATTCCGGGCTGCCAAATCTTTTTACGAAAAGGTCCTGAGATTTATGTTTTTAAATTTCAGTGATCGACTAAAAATCTTAAAGTGGAAATTTCAGCAGGTGACTTAAATTTTGCTGTTATTTTAAGCATGTATTATTGTTTGATATTAACAGAGAATATTTCAGTTAAAGGCCAGGGTTTAGTATAAAAAAAACAAAATGGCCCCAGAGTAACTTTTCTGATCATTTTATGCATTATGCTGCTCAGAGAGGTTTAATCACAAATTTCTAAATAATAAAGCATTTTTAGCTCTACTGATCAGAGATCAGCAGAGCTTATGCCGTGGTGCGGCGTCCGTCTGTCCGTAAACTTTTATTTGTAGCGACTTCACAGCTGAAACTACTGGATGGATATTCATGAAACTTTACAGAAATGTTGCCCATAAAGTCTAGTTGATCCTAGCAAAAATTCATGTTGATGTGAAATCCAAGATGGCCGCCAAAGCTAAAAATAGAGTTTTAAAATACAAGTTTGTAGCGACTTCTTCTTGAAAACTATAAGTGATATTGATATGGGACTTTTTCTAAAATGATCAGCATGACATGATGTTGGTCCTAGTCAAAAATCGTTTTGATTCAACGTTAAACATGGCTGCCAGCGGCCATCTTTGTTTACATAGAGTTATATAGTAAAAACTTGTAGCGACTACTTCTCTGAAACTACTTGGCGGATTGTCATGAAACTTTACAGGAATGTTGCTCTTGATGTCTAATTGATCCTAGAAAAATTTCAGGTCGACCGGAAATTCAAGATGGCCGTCACAGCTAAAAATAGATTTTTAAAAAATAAGTTTGTAGCGACTACTTCTTGAAAACTATAAGTGATATTGATATGGGACTTTTTCTAAAATGATCAGCATTACATGATGTTGATCCTAGTCAAAAATCGTTTTGATTCAACGTTAAACATGGCTGCCAGCGGCCATCTTTGTTTACATAGAGTTATATAGTAAAAACTTGTAGCGACTACTCCTCTGAAACTACTTGGCGGATTATCATGAAACTTTACAGGAATGTTGCTCTTGATGTCTAATTGATCCTATCAAAATTTCAGGTCGGCCGGAAATTCAAGATGGCCGTCACAGCTAAAAATAGATTTTTAAAAAATAAGTTTGTAGCGACTAATTCTTGAAAACTATAAGTGATATTGATATGGGACTTTTTCTAAAATGATCAGCATGACATGATGTAGATCCTTGTGGAAAATTATTTTGATTCGACGTTAAACATGGCTGCCAGTGGCCATCTTTGGTTACATAGAGTTATATAGTAAAAACTTGTAGCGACTACTCCTCTGAAACAACTTGACTGATGTTCATGAAACTTCACAGGAATGTTGCTCTTGATGTCTAGTTGATCCTAGAAAAATTTCAGGTCGGCCGGAAATTCAAGATGGCCGCCAAAGCTAAAAATAGATTTAAAATAAATAAGTTTGTAGCGACTACTTCTTCAAAACAATAAGAGATATTGATATGGGACTTTTTCTAAAATGATCAGTATGACATGATGTTGGTCCTTGTCGAAAATCGTTTTGATTTGACCTTAAACATGGCTGCTTTGTTTACATAGAGTTATATAATGAAAACTTGTAGCGACTACTTCTTTGAAACTACCTGACGGATTTTCATGAAACTTCACAGGAATGTTGCTCTTAATGTCTTATTGATCTTAGCAAAATTTCAGGTCGGCCGGAAATTCAAGATGGCCGCCACGTTTAAAAATAGATTTTCAAAAAACAAGTCTGTAGCGACTACTTCCTGAAATCAAAATCAATCAGTAGAGCTTCAAGGTCATTGACCTCTTGTTAAACCATAAAATTTGTCATGTAAATACATTAAACATTACTCTATACAGATATATCAAAATAATTATATAATGTATTTATTTGCTATACTTTCTAGAACAAAACTTTTATTCCTAACTATCAAATTTTGAATTTGGTGCGTCTATTAATAGCTGTACTGTACATATAAGATCAGTGATTGGTCAGAGTGCTGAAACCTTTATCTTGAAGCAGACGAAATACTAACTGGCTACAGTGTATACATAATGACGGTGGACACTACCGAACGCTGGGTTTTAATTGCAAATGGGTCACCGAATGAATTATTCATGTCCTTAAAGATGTAACCAGTTGCTTTCTTTCAAAAACATTAAACATCTTATGCTTTTAAAGTCTTAAATTTTTAAAATCCTTCACTTTTTTCACCTAAGCATTCAATGTAGACAAATATGTGTGCACGTAGTGCAGAAATATCACACGTATAAGAAAATGAAATGAAATCACGTTTATTTGGAAAATGTAATTTATAGTGAGCATTTAAGAAATTGATTTACGATCAAAATGGTCATAACTTGTTTCATAAAATGGTGCCCTAGGATATTTGTTTGAAAGACAACTTTACTAACGTGTAAATTGAAATTTGAATTGTAATATTGAGTGCATTCAGGGTTTTCCACCATGGGTTACCAACAGCCACTGATGGCAGCATATGGTTACCATTGGGTACCATGTTACAATTGGCAACCAATAAACTCTGAACAGATATGTGTAGTCTTAAGTCTATGGTACCAACGGCAGCCCAAGGTTACCATTGGTTGCGGATATATTAGCAAAATGGCCAGGCCGGGGATACCTGTCATTTATTTACATTTGAGTTTGTACACAATGTACGTCTTAGTGTTCATTGGGATTAAATTATTGGTGATGTTAGTCGCCATTTTAAACTTATGGTCAGATACCACTATTGATTTGGGGCTTCTGATTGGTTGAAAAAGTATAGGGTCTATTAGGGCATATAGTCAGATTGTAAGGTAGATTCTGATTGGATTAAATTACTCATATCATAACAAATCCCTATAAAACATCAAAATATTATGTTTCCATAATAAAACATGTTGATTTAGGATATTTTGACTGAAATTTGCATTTTTATGGATACAATTTTACTAAGAGTATATTTGCAAAAAGTAAAATTTCTTTACTGACATTCTGGGGGTGGCCACCTTCAGTGAACTATTAGAGGCTGAAAGCATCAGATTATCCCCAATTTGCTGGTCATTTTTTAGTGTCTCTAAGATAGTTCTTTAAAAAAAAGTTAGGTTTTATCATCCATTCGGATATAGGAATAGGGGTTGTAGGCCAAAAGGCTATAATGGAGGCCTATGGGAAATGCAATAGTGGTATATGACCTTATGTGATAACAAGACCACTGATGCTACCCTAGGTCTGGAGTTGCTCCAAGATTGGTTACCCACGTCTTACCCATCGACAAACCAACAACTAACTACAACATCCGATGGCTGTCTATGGCTACCGAAGGCACTTTCAGGAACCGATGGGAGAACCCTGAATGCACTTAATAGCATTGCAAGTAGTTGAACAGTGCTTGAAAGCCATCATATTCCATAAGAATGTTTGTGCCAGTTAGTTCCATATCTCCATTTCAGTTGTTAGTAGATTTTAGAATTAAATCCAGTGATCCGGCAAAGCACTGAAACATCCAGTGATTCCGGATTTTATCCGGAGATTTGGCAGGCCTGCTCATCTCAGCAAATTGATTGGACATGAAAGATATAAGATTACTGTCACAGCTGCCGTGTGGCAGATTACAGGTCATAAACAATGTTAAAATGACAATTTTTTCCTTCAGATTTATTGAGCTATCATGATACAGTGAAATCTGAAGGTTCCAGGTTAAGCCTTACTGGCGCTACTGAGTTCTATCTCGTCTGTTTGTTCTTGAGTAAAATACTTTCCCTTAGTCTCGTCTGTCGGATGGGAGATGTAGACCAAGCATGTATTGGAGCCAATCCTCGGAGCACGTTGAACCTTTGGGTTAGTAAGAGCTAAGGACAGGATCCCTTATTCCTACGTATCCTTCCCCTCTCTCTGGGGTGGCTTTAAATAACCCAAGAAGGCTGGCATGGCGCAGTCTTATCCATTTGACTGCACCATTTGAGGCGGATTTGTCACTGGAGGCCCTGGGCTCAATCCTCCTTGGTGCCACTGAGTTTCAATGGTGTGTTCTTGGGCAAGACACTTTCCCTTAGCCTCGTCTGTCGGATGGGGTCATAAACCAGACGGTCCCGTGTATCGGTCTATCTTCCGAGCACGTGAAAGAACATAGGAATCTATTCGATAATAAGAGTATCATTCCCCTCTCTCTGGGGTGGCTCTAAATAACCTATACTGTGTTGATGAGCCGTTAAACAACATTCAACATCTAAATAACCTAAAATGGATTGATGAGACTCTTAACAACTTTCAGTTTTGCTTTATTGAATAGATATTAATATACCGTATTCCTCGGCATAAGCCGCACACTTCTTTTATCCCAGATTCTATGGTTGTAGAAGGGGTGTGCGGTATAGGCAACAACTAATGTTTTAACCCTTTTTTTTCCAGCCAAGTCGAGCAGTTTTGTGGGTTTCAAAAAGTCACAAGACCGGCCGTTTACTAGAGAGATTGAATCAAACAAAAGTTGGCTTGTTTCTATTGTTTCAATAAAATGCGTTGTATGTTTTATGCTTAGTATCAATAAAAATAATAAAATCAAGCTTTATTATGTGTTTTGTTGATTATTGTTGAGAAAATACCACTGAAATGTTGAAAAATATCATTGTTTACATCAATCGACAAAGTGAAATGATAATGAGGCTTGGGTTTTCCGAAAGCGCAGACTGGTTTACCGGTAATTCGTTTTATTAATAGAATAGAATAGAATAGTGAGTACATCTAATAAACAACGACTACCGGTATTTATTTACTTATTTATTTGTTAAATTTGATTTCTGAATTTCGACAACGTAGAATCTTGATTATCCATAAAGGGTTCAGTTGACTGGGAAAACGTGTGAAGTGTTTGTTTTTTGTTAACCTGACCGCATACAATGCTATGGTGATTATTAAACAAACATGTAACAATATAGGTATGTAGTAAAATGTCAATTCCTTAATTGTCCTTGATTACTTGAAAACTTTAAGAAGTTTGAGTCGGTGTTGAGAAGTTTGAGTAGGTGCTGACACGATGTGTTAGGAAAATAGGTGTTTAATAGGTGATGCCACAAGACAACGCATCTCATTTCGAGAAATCTTCCAAATTGTCAACACCTTCAAATTGTCATAACCATCAAATTAACAAGCAACAGTTAATAATAGTGAAACAACACCAGTCATACAACGCCAAAATAATAAATATAATATGATCGTAATAAGTTGAACAAGGGCATGGGGATTTTTATTTTATTGAAACTCGAGTAAACAACAAAAGTACAAGTTTATTTACACTTGAGTAAAAAACACAGTCTAACACGCAGCTTGATTTTAGCCAATCAAAATTCGTTTTACATTTCCTCTTCGGTCAATGCTTCAGAATGTCGGTCTGCTGTCCTGAAATTGAAAACACAAGTTTTTTATGCGCGGTTTACGCTACAATACATAGGGGTTTCAGATCCAAAGTTTGGGTGCGCGGTATATGCGCATGCGCGGTATATGCCGAGGAATACGGTATACATTTGGTTTGGAATGAATTGATTTTATAGTCGCACCAACATCTAAGGTCATATGGCGACTTTGCAGCTTCCATTGATGGACGAAGACCCCATGTGCACTTCCGGGCAATTTTCGTGCACAGGCGCACTGTTTCTGCAGGTCTCAATTTTTTAGGGGTCATCCTTGACCCCCTATGGAATAAACTGGGGTCATTTTGTAAATATAGGAGTCATATTTTTTGGACATGCATTTTGATGAATAGACCATGTGATGTCAGATAGACATGCATTATTAGTTGATTAGACATCTTCAGTGGATTTGTCAGCAAAACAAGAAGTTTCATCTGCCATTTTAGTGGCTATATCATGATCATCTACGCGCTTTTATTTGCTAGTGTTCTATATAAGCGTCTACCTACTTTGACCCACATACATGCGATCGATATGACACCGACAATAACGCAGAAAGTACAGACATTAGTTTAACCTATTCTAAAAATAGACCAAGAATAAATAACTTTATTTTCCAATCATGGGCCACAAAGATGGCATTATAATCACTGTAAAATGAACAACATAATGAAACATAACAAAAGCTTTATTCTGATTAGCATAATAACAGTAAAATTAAATGAAATTATAAGATGTAATATGATCGATACGACGACGATAATAACACGAAATCACCTGGGTAGAACTACCGACGCTGGATAGCTTCCTAGTCCCATTAGTGCTTGAACCCACTTTTCAAGTTGGAGACCAATCAGATGCCCTTTTGCAATGAAGTATATATATATGTAATATATGCATGGTGCTTTGGTGAGCCTATCAGGTTGGGAAAGGTTGCATTCTGGTTGCTCATTTGCCTTGAAATCTTATACCATAGATCATTGACCAGCTCTGTAACTTGTCTCCACTTCTGAGACAATAGCACTTGTCACGATTCAAAAACATTTGAATTGCCTTGAGATCTGAGAGTACAGGTGGCCATGCATGGTCGAATACCAGCTAATTGCTGATTTGACTTTGTACCAGTGTGACCACAGATGACAGTCAGGTGGCCATGCATGGTGGAATACCAGCTTATTGCTGATTTGACTTGGTACCAGTGTGACCACAGATGACAGTCAGATGGCCATGCACGGTGGAATACCAGCTTATTGCTGATTTGACTTGGTACCAGTGTGACCACAGATGACAGTCAGGTGGCCATGCACGGTGGAATACCAGCTTATTGCTGATTTGACTTTGTACCAGTGTGACCACAGATGACAGTCAGGTGGCCATGCACGGTGGAATACCAGCTTATTGCTGATTTGACTTGGTACCAGTGTGACCACAGATGACAGTCAGGTGGCCATGCATGGTGGAATACCAGCTTATTGCTGATTTGACTTGGTACCAGTGTGACCACAGATGACAGTCAGGTGGCCATGCACGGTGGAATACCAGCTTATTGCTGATTTGACTGGGTACCAGTGTGACCACAGATGACAGTCAGGTGGCCATGCACGGTGGAATAACAGCTTATTGCTGATTTGACTTGGTGCCAGTGTGACCACAGGTGACAGTCAGGATTTAACACTTCTTTCAACAATCATAACAGTTCTACTTGTAGCTGTGAGCGCCGAATGCTCATTGTAGTGCAAATCTCTTTTACTACTTATAGTATTCAGATTACTGTAAATTTAACTTTGTAGTGTAATCTCCTTAAAATTCAGATTATTGTAAATTTAACTTTGTAGTGTAATCTCCTTAGTATTCAGATTACTGTAAATTTAACTTAATGAATTTAAAGGTGAAAAAAAAAAAAAATTAACCAGGTTTTCCTTTCGAATTGGTAATTAGTTTGGCGAATGTCGTTTGGTGGGTGGGTAGGTCAGGACGGGCGGCATCAAACTCATGGTTTCCGCTCAATAACTTTAGTTAGCAATGAGATATTGCGATGAAAGTTTCTGTGTAGATAGCTTATATGGAAAGGAAGCTTGGGATTACATTTGAGGTCTCTGGGGTCAAGGTTGCTTTTGCTAAAAGTAGAAAAATGGTTTCTAGACAATAACTTTAGTTAGGAATGAGATATTGAACAAAACTTGGTGTGTAGGTATCCGACTGGGATTTGAGGTCACTGGGGTCAAGGTCATTGTTACTAAAAAATAAAAAATGGATCATGGGCTGTAACTTTAGTTAGGAATGAGATATTGCAATGATACTTCCTGTGTAAGTAGCTTATATCGAAAAGAAGCTTGAATTTGAGGTCAGTGGGTCAAGGTAATTTCACTGTTACTACAAATAGAAAAATGTTTTCCGGGCAATAACGTTAATTAGGAGTGAGATATTGAAGTGAAACTTGGTGTGTAGGTAGGTTATACGGAAAGAAATATTTTGAAATGAAACTTTGTAGAGAGCTTATGAAAAACCTAGTTTTGGGGGAATTTCCATTTGTTTTTGTTTTCTATTAAATTAATTTAATATTATTTAATTTAAGTATTTTATTACATTAACATTGTATTACTTTTCTAAAACTTGAAAAATTGCAGTCAGCAGATCCAGTGTAACCCATGTTTAAAAAATAAATGACATTGCATTATTTTTGGTCAATACGTAACAATTTTCGCCACAATACCATCAACTTCACCATCTCTGTCAGGATGAGTGGTATGGATTAGAATATATACAAAAGTTTGAATACAGGAAAGTGTTATCCAATCATTACCATTATGAGAATGGCAGTTTAATGACTAATCAATAAGTTAATGCACTGCAGCCAGAGACTATTAATTACATGCAATTGTTGCATATAGCTGAAACAAACGTGAAGTAGGGTAATTTTCATGGATTTGATATAAGTGATCCATCGACATTGTAGCAGAATCGGAAGCCATTCAGTTAATTACTTCCTGTATTGTGGTCGTGGCTCAGAGTTGGCTGTAGAACAAAATATTGCCTTCGTAATGTGTGTTGAAGAGTTTCTTGACCATTAAGGGAGAAAAGAAAGTAATGTAGTGATTGAATGAATGAAAGGTGTATTACGGCACGTCAACACAAATAGGTCATATTGTGCTGAAAACTGGTGATAATGAACAGTGCCAATTATTAAAACAAAGATCTAGTGATGTATTGGGTTAGAAATTTGTTTCGAAAGTACCCATGCAGGTGGTATCGCTTCCATACTGCCTAGGTGACCTTATCTTAATTATGTCTCAGTCTTACGCACTGTTGTTCTGCTTTCTATCAGTTTGTCTGTTAATGAAAACAACATTATGGTATAGACATTTGCAGGGCAGGAAAATTTGTTTCTGAGTTACTCGTCCTTCGTAATATTTGAATGGTCAAATTGATAATCGTCCTGCATCAATGAGCACTCGTAATGGCGAGCAAATGAGTGGAATTTTCATGCCCTGATTTGCATATAGCTGGTACTTACAGTGCCTTTCAGGGTGCCTAGACGTCGAATATGAGATATGTTTTTATTACTTGCTACCGGTATATGTTTTCATGCCTGATATGATTGCATAAAATGAAAACCGACGCTCCTGGATCTGTTTGCAATCTTGCCGTAGCCATCCGTTAAGCTTCGCAAGGCCAAAAAATCATTTTGACCCTCATGTTTACATTTAATTTTATTGACAGCCGAAACCAAAAGCATTTCAGGATGCCTAGATGTTGAATATGAATCGAGTTTTTTTTTATTACTTGCTATATGTTTTCATACCTGACATGATTGAATAGAATGAAAACAGACGCTCCTGGATCTGTTTGCAATATTGCCGTAGCCATCCGTTAATCTTCGCAAGGCCAAAAAATCATTTAATTCAGGGTGCCTAGACATTCAAAATACGCAAATGTGTTGTTTATCTTTCATAGCCCCACCCCCCAGCCCCCGAGCAGATGTCCAAGTTTGCGAAATAGTAATAAAATCGTTTGATATGTTATCTTTCATAGACGATTACATATACCAAGTTTATGTGCAAAAATATGGAAAAATGACAAGTGTAATTGATTTTTTAGTGTATTTGACCTTTTGAGCACCTCCCCACCCCCTCCCCCCTGAGGGTCCCTGGGCTCGGAGCCAAAAATAATGTTGCTCTTGCACGCCGTCGTCATGGTGAAGTCATACCCTAAGTTTGGCGGTTTAGGAGGAGATACGGTAACAGTTGGACAGTCGGACGGATGGAAGGAGGTGATTTTAAATACGGTAGCATTCCTTATTTCGTTTCATGTAGGACTCATTCTCTAAAACAAATTATCAGCTTTTTTCTCCTATAAATGTAGCGCCGGCAGGTAAAAATATGGTTGTGAGAGTTAATGTAAACGCATATCTTTTGTTGTGGCCTTATTTAAGCTTTGATACTGTCTTGCAGGTTGTGTTTGTGACATTTGTGAGGACCCCAATCAACTGACAGCAGAAGAGATGACCAAACACATTCACACAAATGCTCTTCCAAAAGATCAATTGTACGCGGGAGTTTTTGAACAGGATACAACAGCGGGCGATGCAGCCAAGTGCCTCATCAGCTGCTGCGAGAAGCCACTGTGTAACGTGGCGTGGTTTACGCACGAGAAATGTTTCACGATCGAGTGTGTCAACTCGTCAAGCTGTGATCCGGTTCTGCATGGGGACACGTTCAATGGCTCTGTGCTGATACAAGTTCGGTCTTTAGGTTCGTATGATTGTTTAGAGTGGTGATTCCAAGGTATGTTGTTGTTGAGCAGTCTAGGGATATGTTAAATGGCATTTTGCTGATTCTAGAAACCAATTGGAAATTGTAGAAACACCAACTGTTTCTTGTCCACTCAATTAGATATTCAAAGGCCCAAATGCTAAATACTTCACAAAACAGTTGTATATAGATGTGTTTCTATTACAGAGACCAAAAACTGAAACATTCATTACAGATTTATTGCCCTTGATTAAATACAATAAGAGAATGTTATCTTCTTCACCCTTCAGTACCGTAAATTAATGATGTCTGACTTGTACAAAACTTGGTCGGAATGTTTGTACAGCAAAGTTGTCGGACAAGTTTGACAATGATCGTACACCATATAATCTTACGTATCTGTTTTGTTCTATCAGCGGAGACTGCCAAGACGGATGAGTGTGATATACTCAGGGAGATGGACTGTGACGAACACCAAAAATGTAGCGGAACTAACACACTATCCACACGGTGTGTGTGTGAGGAAGGGTATACACGAGAGAGCGTGCAGACAAAGAACTGTATCCCAGGTAAGAATCTTGTTATTAACATGTGGGATAAAAGCACAGTCCACACGCAGTCCACATGGTGTTTGTGGAAGATGTGTAAACACGAGAGAGCGTGCAGACAAAGAACTATCCCAGGTAAAAATCTTGTTATTGACATGTGGGATAAAAGCACAGTCCACATGGTGTTTGTGGAAGATGTGTAAACACGAGAGAGCGTGCAGACAAAGAACTATCCCAGGTAAAAATCTTGTTATTAACATGTGGGATAAAAGCACAGTCCACACGCAGTCCACATGGTGTTTGTGGAGGATGTATACATGAGAGAGTGTGCAGACAAAGAACTGTATCCCAGGGAAAGAACTATAACGTTATCTTCATTCAAATTAGAGTTATTGTCCTTTGTAATTTCATACTTATAATTCTTGTCTGGAGCATAACTCACAAACTACTAATGGGACAGCAATGAAAACCTCACACAATGACAGAGGGCATGAAAAGACACGCAGAGCACAAGAACCATAACTATCTTCATTCAAATGAAATTTATTGTAATTCTTGTCTGGAGCATAGTTCAAGAACTACTTATGGGACTGCAATGAAAACTTCACACAATGATAGAGGGAGCATAGCTCAAAAACTACTTATGGGGCTGCAAAGAAACTTCACACAATGATTGAGGGAGCATAACTCAAAAACTACTAATGGGACTGCAATGAAAACTTCACAATGATTGAGGGAGCATAGCTCAAAAACTACTTACAAACTGCAATGAAAACTTCACACAATGATAGAGGGAGCATAACTCAAAAACTACTTATGGGGCTGCAAAGAAAACTTCACACAATGATAGAGGGAGCATAACTCAAAAACTACTTATGAACTGCAATGAAAACTTCACACAATGATAGAGGGAGCATAACTCAAAAACTACTTATGAACTGCAATGAAAACTTCACACAATGATAGAGGGAGCATAACTCAAAAACTACTTATGGGGCTGTATAGAAAACTTCACACAATGATAGAGGGAGCATAACTCAAAAACTACTTATGAACTGCAATGAAAACTTCACACAATGATAGAGGGAGCATAGCTCAAAAACTACTTATGGGGCTGCAAAGAAAACTTCACACAATGATAGAGGGAGCATAACTCAAAAACTACTTATGAACTGCAATGAAAACTTCACACAATGATAGAGGGAGCATAACTCAAAAACTACTAATGGGACTGCAATGAAAACTTCACACAATGATAGAGGGAGCATAACTCAAAAACTACTTATGGGACTGCAATGAAAACTTCACACAATGATAGAGGGAGCATAACTCAAAAACTACTTATGGGGCTGCAAAGAAAACTTCACACAATGATAGAGGGAGCATAACTCAAAAACTACTTATGGGACTGCAATGAAAACTTCACACAATGATAGAGGGAGCATAACTCAAAAACTACTAATGGGACTGCAATGAAAACTTCACACAATGATAGAGGGAGCATAACTCAAAAACTACTTATGGGACTGCAATGAAAACTTCACACAATGATTGAGGGAGCATAACTCAAAAACTACTTATGGGGCTGTAGAGAAAACTTCACACAATGATAAAGGGAGCATAGCTCAAAAGCTCCTGATACATAGTGGTATCTCTTTACGATATGTTTCATTTTGAATACTTCTGGGTGAAATACAGTCAAATGACAAGTTGAGGATATATTTCAGAGAGCTTAATACTTAAGACATTTTTGTTAAAAGTTCTGTAATACCAGATAAGGAGCATCTGCATCTATCTCATAAGGGTTTTCCAGTCAACAGATCATCATCTGTTGTTTATTGTTATCTGGCGTCCGATGGTTGGACAAGCTTATTTCACAAATGCAGACGATTGTATGGGTTTTCTTTGTAGGTTCAAAGCTTGAAGCAATCAAATAGTCAACAATTGTAACGTCGCGTAAATCTACTTAAATCCATGATGAGGTTCTATTATCCAGAGCATTGCATGGGACAAAAGAATATGATAAATTGACAAGTCTGTAATACTGTATAAGCATAAAAATCAATTTATTTCGCGGAGATCTATAGTTTTAATGGCCTATTTGTCTGTTTCTTGTATCATTTATACTCTGGTATCAGACAGGTCTGTATCGTATGAATTTCCTTGCTACTGGGCTATTAATCCTTAACTCGCTACATATATATAATGGACTTTTCTTTCTTTGAATTAAGACCATTCCATTTATGCAGTAAAGGGGTGTTTAGGGGAATGACTGATCAGCAGCCAGACATTGTAAACCCTGATCAGCCTGCGAGTTACGCAAAGGCTATTATAGTCGTGCTTAGCGAGTTAAGGGTTAAGAAGGACCTGGCTGGGAATTCGTATGACCCAAACTGACGGCTTCGTTCCGTTTTAATTGTTGTCCATAAGCCATCCTTAAAAGGACTGGAGGCAATTTAAAGGGGTGTTAGGGGGCAATATTTAAAGGGGTGATAGGGGGCAATCCAAATATAAATAAAAGCCTTCAGAATGTGTATCAGTGAGTTTCGTATGAAATGCCTATATGCATTAAATTAAGACGCATTTTAACTTTGGTTAACTATTGTTAATGAACATGTTCAGTCTGGAAAACTCGATAACTGCGTTTTGTTGCTAAATCACAAATATTACTTTAAATGGGGACTATATTGCTAACAGTTGTACATATAATTCGAATAATGTGTATTTCTATCACAAAACAAGAATGTATGAGACTTAAAGCATCATCAATTACTATTAATAGTTTATACAATAAAATTAGCCGAGTCGGCTAGTTTTCAAAATCAAACTGTATCATTAACAATAATGAATCGGACGGATAATGGGTCCTAGCTTATAGTTCAGCTGCACGTTGAATGTGAATCTGAAACCCATTATGATATCAGATGTATTCGTATTTGGACTGACACCCATTATGATATCAGATGTATTCGTATTTGGACTGACACCCATTATGATATCAGATGTATTCGTATTTGGACTGACACCCATTATGATATCAGATGTATTCGTATTTGGACTGACACCCATTATGATATCAGATGTATTCGTATTTGGACTGACACCCATTATGATATCATATGTATTCGTATTTGGACTGACACCCATTATGATATCATATGTATTCGTATTTCGACTGACACCCATTATGATATTAGATGTATTCATATTTGGACTGACACCCATTATGATATCAGATGTATTCGTACTTGGACTGACACCCGTTATGATATCAGATGTATTCGTATTTGGACTGACACCCATTATGATATCAGATGTATTCGTATTTGGACTGACATCCATTATGATATCAGATGTATTCGTATTTGAACTGACACCCATTATGATATCAGATGTATTCGTATTTGGACTGACACCCATTATGATATCAGATGTATTCGTATTTGGACTGACACCCATTATGATATCAGATGTATTCGTATTTGGACTGACACCCATTATGATATCAGATGTAGTCATATTTGGACTGACACCCATTAATCGCTCCAGTCCCTTTAAAATGAAACTTCACTGGTAATACCCAACACTTGCAATTAATTACAATAAAATTGGGTTTTATGGTAAAATCATAAGTTCTGTCCCTGAAGTCATTGTGTCATTTTGATGTCATTTTGATGATATTATTACCGTGTTAATTAACATCTTCATCATTGCCGCTATTGTCATTTTTAGCTCTACTGATCAGAGATCAGCAGAGCTTATGCCGTGGTGCGGTGTCCGTCGTCCGTCCGTCCGTCCGAGTTTACAGGAGCGCCTTGTGTGTCTTTTTTTATGTATAAAGTATACTTGTGTGACTTTTTTTTCTTGTGTGACTGACACACAAGCAAGTATGTCTCTATGCACAGGAAACAGTCTATTTCTTCATTTAAAGCAATAACAAATTGCAGTTACACAAGGGGAGGGGAGCTTGTGTGACTAAAATGTGTCCAAATGGTAAAAACGACACACAAAATGTCAAAAACAGTCACACAAAGTATTAACGTACACACAAAAAACAGACACACAAGTTTAGTCACACAAAGCCTGATTTTGTGTACGTCCGTCTGTCTGTCCGTAAACTTTTTTTTGTAGCGACTACTCCTCTGAAACTACTGAATGGATTTTCATAAAACTTTACAGAAATGTTGCCCATGAAGTCTAGTTGATCCTAGCAAAAAATCATGTAGATGTGAAATCCAAGATGGCCGCCAAATCTAAAAATAGGTTTTTAAAAAACTAGTTTGTAGCGACTACTTCTTGAAAACTCTAAGGGATATTGATATGGGACTTTTTCTAAAATGATCTGCATGACATGATGTTGGTCCTTGTCGAAAATCGTTTCGATTCGACGTTAAACATCTTTGTTTTCATAGAGTTATATAATGAAAACTTGTAGCGACTACTCCTCTGAAACTACTGGACGGATTTTCATGAAACTTCACAGGAATGTTGCTCTTGATGTCTAATTGATCCTAGCAAAATTTCAGGTTGGCCGGAAATTCAAGATGGCCACCATGGCTAAAAATAGATTTTCAAAATACAAGTTTGTAGCGCCTACTTCTTGAAAACTATAAGAGATATTGATATGGGACTTTTTCTAAAATGATCAGCATGACATAATGTTGATCCTTGTCGAAAATCGTTTTGATTCGATGTTAAACATGGCTGCCAGTGGCCATCTTTGTTTACATAGAGTTATATAATGAAAACTTGTAGCGACTACTCCTCTGAAACTACTTGACGGATTTTCATGAAACTTCACGGGAATGTTGCTCTTGATGTCTGATTGATCCTAGCAAAATTTCAGGTTGGCCGGAAATTCAAGATGGCCGCCACGGCTAAAAATAGATTTTTAAAAAATAAGTTTGTAGCGACTAATTCTTGAAAACTATAAGTGATATTGATATGGGACTTTTTCTAAAATGATCAGCATGACATGATGGTTATTCGAGTCGAACATTATTTTGATTCGACGTTAAACATGGCTGCCAGTGACCATCTTTGTTTACATAGAGTTATATAATGAAAACTTGTAGCGACTACTCCTCTGAAACTACTTGACGGATTTTCATGAAACTTCACACGAATGTTGCTCTTGATGTCTTATTGAGCTTAGCAAAATTTCAGGACGGCCGGAAATTCAAGATGGCCGCCATGGCTAAAAATAGATTTTCAAAATACAATTTTGTAGCCACTACTTCTTGAAAACTATAAGAGATATTGATATGGGACTTGTTCTAAAATGATCACCATGACATGATGTTGGTCCTAATCAAAAATCGTTTTGATTCGATGTTAAACATGGCTGTCAGCGGCCATCTTTGGTTATATAGAGTTATATAATGAAAACTTGTAGCAACTACTCCTCTGAAACAATTTGACGGATTTTAATGAAACTTCACAGGAATGTTGTTCTTGATGTCTCATTGATCCTAGCAAAATTTCAGATCTGCCAGAAATTCAAGATGGCCGCCACAGCTAAAAATAATTTAAAAAAAAAGAAAGTTTGTAGCGACTACTTCTTGAAAACTATAAGAGATATTGATATGGGACTTTTTCTAAAATGATCAGCATGACATGATGGTTATCCGAGTCGAACATTATTTTGATTCAATGTTAAACATGGCTGTCAGCGACCATCTTTGTTTACATAGTTATATAATGAAAACTTGTAGCGACTACTCCTCTGAAACTGTTCAACGGATTTTCATGAAACTTCACAGGAATGTTGCTCTTGATGTCTAATTGATCCTAGCAAAATTTCAGGTCGGCCGGAAATTCAAGATGGCTGCCACGGCTAAAAATAGATTTTCAAAAATCAAGTTTGTAGCGACTACTTCCTGAAATCAAAATCAATCGGTAGAGCTTCAAGGTCATTGACCTCTTGTTAATATTGTGGCTGTTATCTTCATCATTAGCACCACCACCATCATCATTATCATCATCATCATCACCAACAACCATCTTCATCATTAGCAACCATCTTCATCATTAGCAGCCAAGGAAGCATACCAGTAATACATCTTGGTAGTCATTGTCATCAGCATAATGATCATCTCTAACCATCTTCATCAGCATCATCATCATTACCTTAGCATCACAACCGTCATCATCATCATCATCATTACCACCACAACCACCACTACCACCATGTCTCACACCACAATTAATTTTCATAGTGTCCCATTGTAATGTTTTTGTTCGTTGCATAGAGATAAACAACATGTCTTTATGCTTAAATTTTTCATTGATCCAATATATGCAATTTAAAACACAATTAACAAATATTTACCAGGTTGAACAATTTTAAAATTATCTAATATGGCAAAAAAATACAACCCCCTGGTGATAAGACTCATGATGTGTTAAATGTGGCAGAATTAGCTAGAAATCTTATATCAACATGAAGTTTTCTGTGATCTCTCCTAAAATTATGTAGATTTAGAACCTGGTAAGGATAAATCAATGTATGCAAAGGAAAGTCCTGTAAAAAGTAGAAAAGAGGAACTTTTTTTTTTATCTACCTCCATCTGTATTCATGGGAGATAATAGGGGTGTGAGTCCACCAACCCCACCACCATCATCATCATCATCATCATCATCAACCATCTTCATCATTACCGTATCATTATCGTCAAGAAAAGCATACAAAATAATCGTCGTCATATTGACCCCTTAACATGCACTGCGCAATAAACAAGCACCATATGGTACGAGATTATATCTGGATAAATATTTGCATTCTTCCTAAGTATAAACAAATATAGAAGCAATCAGTTATGATAATAAAAGTGCATTATAATTCGATATTCGGGCAAAGTGATCTGATGTTAGTGGATGCTCCAAGTTGCTGTGGGACATATTACAGGGCAAATATACCACATTTTCACTAGTAATAGCGCCTCCCGTAATAACACTATAAGGGGCAATATGGTAAATGGGAGAGGAAGAAAATTGTTTCATTGTCATCATAATGATGATTTGAATGTTATTTAAAAGCTCATCAGCACAATTTAGATTTTCTAGATTCCTCCAGGGAGAGGATGGAAAAGTAGGGTGGTTTTGGTGGGTGGGTGAGTATTGGGCGGGTGGGTGATCATTATAGTAATAATGAAGATGGATGGATGATGATTATAGTAATGATAGAAAAGTATGGATGATGATGATGATTATAGTAATGATAGAGAAGTATGGTTGGATGATGATTATAGTAATGATAGAGAAGTATGGATGGATGATGATTATAGTAATGATAGAGAAGTATGGATGGATGATGATGATTATAGTAATGATAGAGAAGTATGGATGGATGGATGGATGGATGGATAGTTGGATGAATGGATGGATGATGATTATAGTAATGATGGAGAAGTATGGATGGATGATGATGATTATAGTAATGATAGAGAAGTATGGATGGATGATGATGATGATTATAGTAATGATAGAGAAGTATGGATGGATGGATGGATGGATGGATGGATGGATAGTTGGATGAATGGATGGATGATGATTATAGTAATGATGGAGAAGTATGGATGGATGATGATGATTATAGTAATGATAGAGAAGTATGGATGGATGATGATTATAGTAATGATAGAGAAGTATGGATGGATGATGATGATTATAGTAATGATAGAGAAGTATGGATGGATGATGATTATAGTAATGATAGAGAAGTATGGATGGATGATGATGATTATAGTAATGATAGAGAAGTATGGATGGATGATGATGATTATAGTAATGATAGAGAAGTATGGATGGGTGATGATGATGATTATAGTAATGATAGAGAAGTATGGATGGATGATTATTATAGTAATGATAGAGAAGTATGCATGGATGACGATTATAGTAATGATAGAGAAGTATGGATGGATGATGATTATAGTAATGATAGAGAAGTATGGATGGATGATGATGATTATAGTAATGATAGAGAAGTATGGATGGATGATGATGATTATAATAATGATAGAGAAGTATGGATGGATGATTATTATAGTAATGATAGAGAAGTATGCATGGATGATGATTATAGTAATGATAGAGAAGTATGGATGGATGATGATTATAGTAATGATAGAGAAGTATGGATGGATGATGATGATTATAGTAATGATAGAGAAGTATGGATGGATGATGATGATTATAGTAATGATAGAGAAGTATGGATGGATGATGATGATGATTATAATAATGATAGAGAAGTATGGATGGATGATTATTATAGTAATGATAGAGAAGTATGCATGGATGATGATTATAGTAATGATAGAGAAGTTCGGATGGATGATGATTATAGTAATGATAGAGAAGTATGGATGGATGATGATGATTATAGTAATGATAGAGAAGTATGGATGGATGATGATGATTATAGTAATGATAGAGAAGTATGGATGATGATGATGATTATAGTAATGGTAGAGAAGTATGGATGGATGATGATGATTATAGTAATGATAGAGAAGTATGCATGGATGATGATTATAATAATGATAGAGAAGTATGGATGGATGATTATTATAGTAATGATAGAGAAGTATGCATGGATGATGATTATAGTAATGATAGAGAAGTATGGATGGATGATGATTATAGTAATGATAGAGAAGTATGGGTGGATGATGATTATAGTAATGATAGAGAAGTATGGATGGATGATGATTATAGTAATGATAGAGAAGTATGGATGGATGATGATTATAGTAATGATAGAGAAGTATGGATGGATGATGATTATAGTAATGATAGAGAAGTATGGATGGATGATGATTATAGTAATGATAGAGAAGTATGGGTGGATGATGATTATAGTAATGATAGAGAAGTATGGGTGGATGATGATGATTATAGTAATGATAGAGAAGTATGGATGGATGATGATGATTATAGTAATGATAGAGAAGTATGGGTGGATGATGATGATTATAGTAATGATAGAGAAGTATGGATGGATGATGATGATTATAGTAATGATAGAGAAGTATGGATGGATGATGATGATTATAGTAATGATAGAGAAGTATGGGTGGATGATGATGATTGTAGTAATGATAGAGAAGTATGGGTGGATGATGATGATTATAGTAATGATAGAGAAGTATGGATGGATGATGATGATTATAGTAATGATAGAGAAGTATGGGTGGATGATGATGATTGTAGTAATGATAGAGAAGTATGGGTGGATGATGATGATTATAGTAATGATAGAGAAGTATGGATGGATGATGATGATTATAGTAATGATAGAGAAGTATGGATGGATGATGATGATTATAGTAATGATAGAGAAGTATGGATGGATGATGATGATTATAGTAATGATAGAGAAGTATGGATGGATGATGATTATAGTAATGATAGAGAAGTATGCATGGATGATGATTATAGTAATGATAGAGAAGTATGGATGGATGATGATTATAGTAATGATAGAGAAGTATGGGTGGATGATGATTATAGTAATAATAGAGAAGTATGGATGGATGATGATTATAGTAATGATAGATAAGTATGGGTGGATGATGATTATAGTAATGATAGAGAAGTATGGATGGATGATGATGATTATAGTAATGATAGAGAAGTATGGGTGGATGATGATGATTGTAGTAATGATAGAGAAGTATGGGTGGATGATGATGATTATAGTAATGATAGAGAAGTATGGATGGATGATGATGATTATAGTAATGATAGAGAAGTATGGATGGATGATGATGATTATAGTAATGATAGAGAAGTATGGATGGATGATGATGATTATAGTAATGATAGAGAAGTATGGATGGATGATGATTATAGTAATGATAGAGAAGTATGCATGGATGATGATTATAGTAATGATAGAGAAGTATGGATGGATGATGATTATAGTAATGATAGAGAAGTATGGGTGGATGATGATTATAGTAATAATAGAGAAGTATGGATGGATGATGATTATAGTAATGATAGATAAGTATGGGTGGATGATGATTATAGTAATGATAGAGAAGTATGGATGGATGATGATTATAGTAATGATAGAGAAGTATGGATGGATGATGATTATAGTAATGATAGAGAATTATGGATGGATGATGATGATGATGATTATAGTAATGATAGATAAGTATGGATGGATGATGATTATAGTAATGATAGAGAATTATGGATGGATGATGATGATGATGATTATAGTAATGATAGAGAAGTATGGATGGATGATGATTATAGTAATGATAGAGAATTATGGATGGATGATGATGATGATGATTATAGTAATGATAGATAAGTATGGGTGGATGATGATTATAGTAATGATAGATAAGTATGGGTGGATGATGATTATAGTAATGATAGAGAAGTATGGATGGATGATGATTATAGTAATGATAGAGAAGTATGGATGGATGATGATTATAGTAATGATAGAGAAGTATGGGTGGATGATGATTATAGTAATGATAGAGAAGTATGGGTGGATGATGATGATTATAGTAATGATAGAGAAGTATGGATGGATGATGATGATTATAGTAATGATAGAGAAGTATGGATGGATGATGATGATTTTAGTAATGATAGAGAAGTATGGATGGATGATGATGATTATAGTAATGATAGAGAAGTATGGATGGATGATGATTATAGTAATGATAGAGAAGTATGGGTGGATGATGATGATTATAGTAATGATAGAGAAGTATGGATGGATGATGATGATTATAGTAATGATAGAGAAGTATGGATGGATGATGATGATTATAGTAATGATAGAGAAGTATGGATGGATGATGATTATAGTAATGATAGAGAAGTATGGATGGATGGATGATGATTATAGTAATGATAGAGAAGTATGGATGGATGATGATTATAGTTATGATAGAGAAGTATGGATGATGATGATGATTATAGTTATGATAGAGTAGTATGGATGGATGATGATTATAGTAATGATAGAGAAGTATGGATGGATGATGATGATTATAGTAATGATAGAGAAGTATGGATGGATGATGATTATAGTAATGATAGAGAAGTATGGATGATGATGATGATTATAGTAATGGTAGAGAAGTATGGATGGATGATGATGATTATAGTAATGATAGAGAAGTATGGATGGATGATGATTATAGTAATGATAGAGAAGTATGGATGGATGATGATTATAGTAGTGATAGAGAATTATGGATGGATGATGATTATAGAAATGATAGAGAAGTATGGATGGATGATGATTATAGTAATGATAGAGAAGTATGGGTGGATGATGATGATTATAGTAATGATAGAGAAGTATGGATGGATGATGATTATAGTAATGATAGAGAAGTATGGATGATGATGATGATTATAGTAATGATGGAGAAGTATGGTTGGATGATGATTATAGTAATGATAGAGAAGTATGGATGGATGATGATTATAGTAATGATAGAGAAGTATGGATGGATGATGATTATAGTAATGATAGAGAAGTATGGGTGGGATGATGATTATAGTAATGATAGAGAAGTATGGATGGATGATGATTATAGTAATGATAGAGAAGTATGGATGGATGATGATTATAGTAATGATAGAGAAGTATGGATGGATGATGATTATAGTGATGATAGAGAAGTATGGATGGATGATGATTATAGTAATGATAGAGAAGTATGGGTGGATGATGATTATAGTAATGATAGAGAAGTATGGGTGGATGATGATGATTATAGTAATGATAGAGAAGTATGGATGGATGATGATGATTATAGTAATGATAGAGAAGTAGGGTGGATGATGATGATTATAGTAATGATAGAGAAGTATGGATGGATGATGATGATTATAGTAATGATAGAGAAGTATGGATGGATGATGATGATTATAGTAATGATAGAGAAGTATGGGTGGATGATGATGATTGTAGTAATGATAGAGAAGTATGGGTGGATGATGATGATTATAGTAATGATAGAGAAGTATGGATGGATGATGATGATTATAGTAATGATAGAGAAGTATGGATGGATGATGATGATTATAGTAATGATAGAGAAGTATGGGTGGATGATGATTATAGTAATAATAGAGAAGTATGGATGGATGATGATTATAGTAATGATAGATAAGTATGGGTGGATGATGATTATAGTAATGATAGAGAAGTATGGATGGATGATGATTATAGTAATGATAGAGAAGTATGGATGGATGATGATTATAGTAATGATAGAGAAGTATGGGTGGATGATGATTATAGTAATGATAGAGAAGTATGGGTGGATGATGATGATTATAGTAATGATAGAGAAGTATGGATGGATGATGATGATTATAGTAATGATAGAGAAGTATGGATGGATGATGATGATTATAGTAATGATAGAGAAGTATGGATGGATGATGATGATTATAGTAATGATAGAGAAGTATGGATGGATGATGATTATAGTAATGATAGAGAAGTATGGGTGGATGATGATGATTATAGTAATGATAGAGAAGTATGGATGGATGATGATTATAGTAATGATAGAGAAGTATGGATGATGATGATGATTATAGTAATGATGGAGAAGTATGGTTGGATGATGATTATAGTAATGATAGAGAAGTATGGATGGATGATGATTATAGTAATGATAGAGAAGTATGGATGGATGATGATTATAGTAATGATAGAGAAGTATGGGTGGATGATGATTATAGTAATGATAGAGAAGTATGGGTGGATGATGATGATTATAGTAATGATAGAGAAGTATGGATGGATGATGATGATTATAGTAATGATAGAGAAGTATGGTTGGATGATGATGATTATAGTAATGATAGAGAAGTATGGATGGATGATGATGATTTATAGTAATGATAGAGAAGTATGGATGGATGATGATTATAGTAATGATAGAGAAGTATGGATGGATGATGATGATTATAGTAATGATAGAGAAGTATGGATGGATGATGATGATTATAGTAATGATAGAGAAGTATGGATGGATGATGATGTTATAGTAATGATAGAGAAGTATGGATGGATGGATGATGTTATAGTAATGATAGAGAAGTATGGATGGATGATGATTATAGTTATGATAGAGAAGTATGGATGATGATGATGATTATAGTAATGATAGAGAAGTATGGATGGATGATGATTATAGTAATGATAGAGAAGTATGGATGGATGATGATGATTATAGTAATGATAGAGAAGTATGGATGGATGATGATTATAGTAATGATAGAGAAGTATGGATGATGATGATGATTATAGTAATGGTAGAGAAGTATGGATGGATGATGATGATTATAGTAATGATAGAGAAGTATGGATGGATGATGATTATAGTAATGATAGAGAAGTATGGATGATGATGATGATTATAGTAATGGTAGAGAAGTATGGATGGATGATGATGATTATAGTAATGATAGAGAAGTATGGATGGATGATGATTATAGTAATGATAGAGAAGTATGGATGGATGATGATTATAGTAGTGATAGAGAATTATGGATGGATGATGATTATAGAATGATAGAGAAGTATGGATGGATGATGATTATAGTAATGATAGAGAAGTATGGGTGGATGATGATGATTATAGTAATGATAGAGAAGTATGGATGGATGATGATTATAGTAATGATAGAGAAGTATGGATGATGATGATGATTATAGTAATGATGGAGAAGTATGGTTGGATGATGATTATAGTAATGATAGAGAAGTATGGATGGATGATGATTATAGTAATGATAGAGAAGTATGGATGGATGATGATTATAGTAATGATAGAGAAGTATGGGTGGATGATGATTATAGTAATGATAGAGAAGTATGGATGGATGATGATTATAGTAATGATAGAGAAGTATGGATGGATGATGATTATAGTAATGATAGAGAAGTATGGATGGATGATGATTATAGTAATGATAGAGAAGTATGAATGGATGATGATTATAGTAATGATAGAGAAGTATGGGTGGATGATGATTATAGTAATGATAGAGAAGTATGGGTGGATGATGATGATTATAGTAATGATAGAGAAGTATGGATGGATGATGATGATTATAGTAATGATAGAGAAGTATGGGTGGATGATGATGATTATAGTAATGATAGAGAAGTATGGATGGATGATGATGATTATAGTAATGATAGAGAAGTATGGATGGATGATGATGATTATAGTAATGATAGAGAAGTATGGGTGGATGATGATGATTGTAGTAATGATAGAGAAGTATGGGGGATGATGATGATTATAGTAATGATAGAGAAGTATGGATGGATGATGATGATTATAGTAATGATAGAGAAGTATGGATGGATGATGATGATTATAGTAATGATAGAGAAGTATGGATGGATGATGATTATAGTAATGATAGAGAAGTATGGGTGGATGATGATAATTATAGTAATGATAGAGAAGTATGGATGTATGATGATGATTATAGTAATGATAGAGAAGTATGGATGGATGATGATGATTATAGTAATGATAGAGAAGTATGGATGGATGATGATTATAGTAATGATAGAGAAGTATGCATGGATGATGATTATAGTAATGATAGAGAAGTATGGATGGATGATGATTATAGTAATGATAGAGAAGTATGGGTGGATGATGATTATAGTAATGATAGAGAAGTATGGATGGATGATGATTATAGTAATGATAGATAAGTATGGGTGGATGATGATTATAGTAATGATAGAGAAGTATGGATGGATGATGATTATAGTAATGATAGAGAAGTATGGATGGATGATGATTATAGTAATGATAGAGAAGTATGGGTGGATGATGATGATTATAGTAATGATAGAGAAGTATGGATGGATGATGATGATTATAGTAATAATAGAAGTATGGATGGATGATGATGATTATAGTAATGATAGAGAAGTATGGATGGATGATGATGATTATAGTAATGATAGAGAAGTATGGATGGATGATGATTATAGTAATGATAGAGAAGTATGGATGGATGATGATGATTATAGTAATGATAGAGAAGTATGGATGGATGATGATGATTATAGTAATGATAGAGAAGTATGGATGGATGATGATTATAGTAATGATAGAGAAGTATGGATGGATGATGATGATTATAGTAATGATAGAGAAGTATGGATGGATGATGATTATAGTTATGATAGAGAAGTATGGATGATGATGATGATTATAGTTATGATAGAGTAGTATGGATGGATGATGATATTATAGTAATGATAGAGAAGTATGGATGGATGATGATGATTATAGTAATGATAGAGAAGTATGGATGGATGATGATTATAGTAATGATAGAGAAGTATGGATGATGATGATTATAGTAATGATAGAGAAGTATGGATGGATGATGATTATAGTAAGATAGAGAAGTATGGATGGATGATGATTATAGTAGTGATAGAGAATTATGAGATGGATGATGATTATAGAAATGATAGAGAAGTATGGATGGATGATGATTATAGTAATGATAGAGAAGTATGGGTGGATGATGATGATTATAGTAATGATAGAGAAGTATGGATGGATGATGATTATAGTAATGATAGAGAAGTATGGATGATGATGATGATTATAGTAATGTATAGAGAAGTATGGGTGGATTGATGATGATTATAGTAATGATAGAGAAGTATGGATGGATGATGATGATTATAGTAATGATAGAGAAGTATGGATGGATGATGATGATTATAGTAATGATAGAGAAGTATGGATGGATGATGATGATTATAGTAATGATAGAGAAGTATGGATGGATGTTGATGATTATAGTAATGATAGAGAAGTATGGTGGATGATGATGATTATAGTAATGATAGAGAAGTATGGGAGTGGATAGATGATGATTAATAGTAATGATAGAGAAGTATGGATGGATGATGATGATTATAGTAATGATAGAGAAGTATGGATGGATGATGATGATTATAGTAATGAATAGAGAAGTATGGA
>JAWPHD010008048.1:0-120237 GCA_037043455.1 Cyrtodaria siliqua | reverse complement strand
TTTCGAACTTGTTCGAGCTTTCATTAATATTAACAATGTGAGTAAAGTTTGGTAAAAGATAGGATCAAAAATGAAGGCCCCTATCGTCTTAATGAGGCTAAAATATAGCATATATAGCATTTTTTAACTAAATCAAGGACCATAACCTCCGCTGTTACTGGTCGGTATGCTGGTTTTCGAACTTGTCTGAGCTTTTATTGATATTAACAAAGGTGTAAGGGTTTGGTATAAAGATAGGATGAAAAAATGAAGGCCCTATCGTCTGAACAGGGCACAAAATAAGCAATATAGCATTTTTACTATCATGGGCCATAACTCTGCTTGTTACTGGTCCGATTGGCTGATTTTCCGAACTTATCTCCGAGCTTTCATTGATATTAATCAACCTGTTAAAGTTTGGTAAAGATGCGATGAAGGCCCTATCGTTCTTAACGAGACAAAAGTTAACGGACGGACGACGGACGGACGGAGACGGACAACTCGGCCAGTAGAGCTAAAACAAAAGTTTCAAGTGTAAAAAAAAGGGTGTGGAGGGGGCGGGTGGCGGGAGTGGGGGCGTGGGGCTGGAGGAGGGAGTTCATGCCCCAATATGGGTGAAGTATGAATAAGAAACATAATGCTTAAGAAATCCCAAACCAAAATTATAAATATATACATGCTTACATGCAAACCTAGATCGCCTTTATTGCACATTTAATGGGCCATCAAATTTGGGTTCCATGGAGTCCAGAATTTGCAGAAGACAAATACAACCCCTTTACAACATACCAATTCCAAATTTTAGTTCAGTGGAACAAGAAAATGTTCAGCGGAACAAGAAATGTAAGAGATATAGACACCTGTAAACACAGCTTACACAGCCACAATGTGATTCTGAACAGACACATTTAAGGGCTATCACAATTTTGTGTTATGGGGGAGCCCAGGGGGGTTACAGGAACCAAAATTGCTTATGCAGCCCTTAAGATAATGCCTATAAGGAAGTTAATGGCCAAATCTGGTTGTGCTAGAGTAACGAATGTAAGAGATTATAGACTTGTAAACACACCTTACGCGCAAAAATTTGATGTGAAATGGGACACATTTTATGGGCTTTCATAATTTGAGTTCCATGGGAGCCCATGGGTTACAGGAACAAAAAGTTGCTTAAGAAAGAAGAAATGTAAGAGATATAGACTGTAAACCAGCTTACACGCAAACCTTGATGTGGGATGGCGACGTGATTACATAAGCTCTCATATCTTCTTCGAATATTCGAGCTAATAAGAAAGGTATTAAAAGAACAGTTAAACATACTAATATATGTGTTACTGGAAAACGTTGGTTTGATAGAAACACGATTTAAAAATAGATGAAAACGAATGCAGATCTTGCTGCAGTTATTTTGAAAACAGACCCAAAACTGTAAAACCCAAACACGTTATTTTAAAAATAACTTAACTAAGTTACAATCCTGACTGAAAAAGCAACTGATTTATGTAAGAAACTACTTATCAATTTGTATCCTCTTACTGATGAACTTTAACTCTTAGCCTGCTAAGGGCGACTGCACCAGCCTTGGCATCCAGTGTAAACCCAGATCAGTAACTCGCAGGTTGATCAGAGTTTACACTGTCTGGCTGCTCATCTGTCATTTAACCCAAAACACCCCCTTTGTAACATAGATGGAATGATCCAAATTCAAAAAAAGGACAGACCATTATACATTCATAGCAGGCTAAGGGTTAATTGATAGGAACCACCTTTTCTGTTTTGATTTTCATCACATTCAAGTTTTCAACATTGTAAGCATCACATGTGCCAACATTCCCAGCTTCCATGTCTTTCGTCAGTTGATCTTCTCCGTTTCCTCGTGAGGTGGTTGTATTGCGGTATACGCAGCAGAAGAGAACATCTGATTGGTCCAGGAAGGCAGCCGTAACAAGGAGGCGGAGGGGGATCAAGTTGCTGGTTCCGTTTTTTGTATGTTCGATAAGATTCGTCCTAAAGTTGGAGAACAGGCTTATAAATATATCAAATCTATATGAAACTAAGTTCTTCAAGTGGACACATGGCAATCTAGAATTTTCATCAAGCATTAAAAGGTGACACAAGGCAATCTAGAAGTTTCATCAAGCATTAACAGGGACCCATGGCAATCTAGAAGTTTCATCAAGCAATAAAAGGGACACATGGCAATCTAGAAGTTCATCAAGCATTAAAAGGGACACATGTCAATCTAGAAGTTTCATCAAGCATTAAAGGGACACATTGGCAATTTAGAAGTTACATCAAGCATTAAAGGGACAGACATGGCAAATTTAGAAGTTTCATCAAGCATCAAAAGGGACACATGGCAATCTAGAAGTTTTCATCAAGCATTAAAAGGAACACATGGCAATCTAGAAGTTTCATCAAGCATTAAAGGGACACATGGCAATTTAGAAGTTTCATCAAGCATTAAAAGGGACACATGGCAATCTAGAAGTTTCATCAAGCATTAAAAGGGGACATATGGCAATCTAGAAGTTTCATCAAGCATTAAAAGGGACACAATGGCAATTCTAGAAGTTTCATCAAGCATTAAAAGGGACACATGGCAATCTAAAAGTTTCATCAAGCTTAAAAGGAACACATGGCAATCTAGAAGTTGCATCAAGCACCTAAAAGGGACACAATGGGCAATCTAGAAGTCTTCATCAAGCACTAAAAGGGACACATGGCAATCTAGAAGTTTCATCAAGCATTAAAAAGCGGGACACATGGAAATCTAGAAGTTTCATCAAGCCACTAAAAAGGGGACACATGGCCAATCTAGAAGTTTCATCAAGCATTAAAAGGACACAAGACAATCTAAAGTTTCATCAGGCATTAAAATGCAAACATGGCAATCTAGAGTTTTATCAATCATTAAAAGGGACGCATGGGCAATTTAGAAGTTTCATCAAGCATTAAAAGGGACACATGGCAATCTAGAAGTTCATCAAGCATTAAAGGGAACACATGGCAATCTAGAAGTTTCATCGAGCATTAAAAGGGACACATGGCAATCTTAAAAGTTTCATCAAGCACTAAAAGGGACACATGGCACATTTTAGAAGTTCCATCAAGCCATTAAAGAAGACACATGGCAATTTAAGAAGTTTCATCAAGCCATTAAAAGGGGACACATGGCAATTTAGAAGTTTCATCAAGCATTAAAAGGGACACATGGCAATCTAGAAGTTTCATCAAGCATTAAAAGGGACACATGGGCAATTTAGAAGTTTCATCAAGCTCTAAAAGGGACACATGGCAATCTAGAAGTTTCATCAAGCATTAAAAGGGACACATGACTATTTTAGAAGTTTCATCAAGCATTAAAAGGGACACATGGCAATCTAGAAGTTTCATCAAGCATTAAAAGGGACACATGGCAATTTAGAAGTTTCATCAAGCTCTAAAAGGGACACATGGCAATCTAGAAGTTTCATCAAGCATTAAAAGGGATCACATGGCAATCTAGAAGTTCCATCAAGCAGTTAAAAGGAGGACACATGACAATTTAGGAAGTTTCATCAAGCATTTAAAGGGACACATGGCAATCTAGAAGTTTCATCAAGCACTAAAAGAGGCACATGGCAATCTGGAGTTTCATACGAGCATTAAAAGGGACACATAGCAATCTAAAAGTTTTCATACAACATTAAAAGGGACACATGGTAATCTAAAAGTTTCATCAAGCATTAACAGGGACACGGCAATCTAGAAGTTTGATCAAGCATTAAAAGGGACACATCGCAATTTAGAAGTGTCATCAAGCATTAAAAATTAGTAGGGTATACTCGCCCTTAAGTCAATTTTCCCCTGACTCGGACGTTATTGATGGTTGAATACTGGAAACGGCCAAAAACTGTTAACTTGAAAGGGAGGCAATTCAATGATTGCTTTCATTCAAAACACAAGAATTACCCCACAAGCTATTTATTTCTCCAGCTACCTTTATAGTCCGACTCAAGGGCAATTACATGTTCGACTTTGGGGCATGTCTAAATATTTCTGCCCTAAAGACGAACACTAAAGTCAGGAGCCAATACCCGAACATTTACACAGGATGACATCTAAATTATGAATTTGTGCAAGGACATTTTATATACATACCCGAAGAAAAATTAAGGACAATTTCTTTATTTGAGCTTATGGCAACATCGAAGCAATTTTTATGACCCACTTACTCGAAGTTGCAAAAAATGTTGACTCATGGACGAATTTAGATGAGTGCGAAAATTATGACGAAATCCAGCAAAACGCTGGTACCGCTAAACAGTTGACATCGAAATGATACACTAAAGACTGAGAAGAAACCAGATGGTTTCAGCAAGCAGGAGCATGAACATAAATAGAGGTGCCGCAGATACCAATAACCTGTCCGACTCAGGGGGCGAGTTACCCCTATCTCGATTTTTTATTCAGTATCATTTTGACTTTAAAACCTGCTTGTAATATAATAAAACACCTTGAACAACCCTATGCCTTTAATCGGCACATATAAAATTATAATACAACCTAAGCTGCTGGATAGAGTTTTGATAAATGGCTTTTTAAGTGCAATTTTGACGTTTTTTCCTTAATAGCCGCCGGTAGAAGATTGATTTACCCTCCTACTTTGGTTAGTTGTCCAGATGTTTAGCAGTCCGCAGTACAAACAAAAGGAAAAATCAATAATTCACCTACCTACTTTTACAACTGGCCATGTTACTCAAAAAACGAACGGAAAACCTTGAACTGCACCCAGCAAGTTGTCAATTAAGGCGCTTGACCATGATTGAACATCATTGCCAGGTAAAACTGTGACAGGCATCAGTGAGATATACTGTCCTTGCACATAGGCTCAGCATATAATATTGTCCAATAACGCATTTAAGAACTGGTTTGTTTTCTGTTGAATGTTTTATAATTACGCGTTAGCGCCTTTATGATAGATTTTCCATTTACAACTGTAAAAAATGCTGAAAAAAGGCAATCAATTTCTTAAATTACGTTATTGCCATTAACAATAGTACAAACAATAGCACGACTTGGGAGAATGATAAAACAAAGGCCATCACGTTGGTTAAAACAATTATAAGAATTATACTAATTTGACATGGACGAAACGTATAATTTGTGAAAATATTGTGTCATTGTATACATGCCTTTCTATGTTTTTAATAAAATATAAAATCGTAAATATTTTGCTGATTGATTTAATTACGAAAACGTTTTCTTATACGTCTTTAACATGCTATGCCCGAATATACAAACTGACAAAACGAAAGTAGCATGCTGCAATACAGGTCTGAAATTTGAGCGTTGTGATAACAATCAGTAATTTATGTAATTGCATTTTTCCCTGTTTGATCGGAAAGTAACTATAACAGTAAAGAAACATATTCATAAACATATATGAAAGAAGAAAACATGTATTTCATTAAAATTCGGCTAATATTGGTAATATATACGTACAGTGTAAAACTGGTGGGAGGGGTAATAAAATTGAAGACAAGTGCCAACATCGTTTAATTAGAACTTCGGATAACTCAAACTTTTCTCCCGGTCCCTTGACATTCGAGATACTGAGTGTGGACTGTATAAAGTCGATGACTACAGATGAGGTACTTGCTCTCATTAGTGGAAACTGTGCTGTTTTGATAATTCACCACCTTTCTGACCAATTAAAGGCATGCTGGCTATATTGTTAACACATTTAATTTTATTTTTAATTTTACTAATAAAATCTCACCTTGTTATTCAAAACAATTTATTTTTTTGGGGTGGGGGGGTGGGGATGGAGTTTTTTTATCATTTAAAAGGTAAAAATACATAAGGACAGACTTGGGGTGGGGGGGAGTTTTTTTATCATTTAAAAGGTAAAAATACATAAGGACAGACTTTACCAATAGACTAAAGAAACGAAACAACAGCGGTTCTTACTTGCGATATCGTTGATCAGCCTTTCTCTCTAAAAACGGTATCGCTCCCGAGAAAATCATGATAGATAAGAATAGGGGTGACAAAACTGCGTTCCACTGCCCGTTGGATAGTACGGAAGAACTAATGATGAATATGCCAATCCAGAGCAGAATCTCACCAAAGTAGTTAGGATGTCTCGAGATCTTCCACAAACCTGTTGTCAAAGAAAAGATAAATTTACTTTCACAGAAGATAGCACACCAACCTACCAACTGTAGGATATTAAATCAAACATAAGGGGTGGTTATAAAAATATGCGGCGGCGGATGAATTTTGCGTATCTCGTGGTTGTCCCGAAGTGTGAAATCAAATCCCCGCGTAGGTTTAATGTCGAAACATGTACAAAAACAGTCTTAAATAAATTGTCAATATGCATAATGTACAGTACTTTGTCGCTACATTCCCTTTAACAGTTTTGCATTTAATTAGTAAATATTCAATAATGTTTAGTGTGTAACGTTTGTGAACGTTATTAGTGTGTGTTCTATGAGCTAAAAGTTACGGACATTGTCCCTTTAAATTCACTTACCACGTTGGCACCATTTGCCTTTGTTTACAGGGTTGTTTCTAAACGAGAACTTCTGTTGGTCAGAGACTGTTTCTATGAGAAGCCCGACACAGAACAGTACGAGACCGACAATGTCCATCGCAGTCCAGTAGGACCGCACATCGGCACTTCCCGGTGCATTAATATACATCACTGGCAAGCTGACTGTTAACACCCATGATGCCTGATTGGGGAATGCAATAAAATGTTATTTAGAATTAAACAGGTAGGAAATATATAAGCATTAAAGTTATACTCTATTAAAATTGCCAAGAGGTTTTACCCTCAACAATACCAGATTATAGGTTATTGAATTTGTATGGCAAGCTCGTCGTCCTTTGCCAAAACAACTCGTTCCAAGTAATATTTAGCCATATAAATTCAATAACCTTTTTATTGTATACTTTCATATTGTTTTCCATCAATGTAATTGTATGACTATTACTTTTCATTGTAATTGTGTTATTTTTTATAGCTTTTGATGGAATTCCTATCTTGTCATTCAGTTTCATCTTGTGTGGATGATTATTTTGCGCGAAAACGACGTCGACGTCGGATGACGTCATTAAAAACATCAAGCGATTTTCTAAAGATGTTTACCATTCGATAACGTTTAAAACAGTGGGTGAGTGACCATTTCAGTTATTTGATCAATTTCTGCCATAAAAAGTTGGGGGAAAAAAACGTATTTTTTTGTTGACACTATAGGAAGGATTCTGTTATTTTATTTGAAAGTAGTTCCTTATTTCTATTTCGCGGCTCTTAGCAAGCACAAGAAAAAGTTCCGGTGCAATATCAATTTGTGAAATATCGTAGAATATTGCACACTTAGCTCAATGCAAACTAAACGGGACAATATGAACGTATACAATAATAAGTATATATTAACTTGGTGTCCAAATATAAAATTCCCGTCATTATATTAATATAATTTTGGGTGGGCTGACAGATAGTCAGCGGCGCAGTTAAACGGTTTGTCATATTAACTTCAGCATAGCATAACTTCAATACTATGGAAACAAATGCTTTCAATCTTGAAAAAATGTTAGATATGAACATTAGCTTTCAAAAATGCCATATTCTTTATGACCTTGGTCTTGACTTTAGTGTCAAGGTCAATCAAAAACATAAATATTTTCTCTCTGTATAACTGTTTTGCTTTGTATGTAACGTGGCTGTTATACCTGATTTAATTACTAAAAACAATTACTTGAGAGACAGTAGTTGTCTCATAATTCAATACATATGTTACCCGAAGTATCCAAAAACTGGCAAAGACCAGGACATTTCCTCTCTTTTCGTCAACCTTTTTATCCTCTCTGATTTTGATGATGCGATACAGCAGGTAGCCAGACAGCCGTACACCCCATGCACATACACACACAGTGACCATAATCTGGCGGGTAGCATACGTCTGAAACAACACATCTTGTGATGTTTGTTAACCACAAACTGTGCATTCACGACATCAGAAAACAATGCACCAGACAGACAGACCAGACAGAGCTTTTTATCAATCTGAAACAGTAATATGTGCTATCCTAGGTTACACACCTGATAGTCAATTTAGGCATTTTAAAGGGAACCATGGCAATCTTTGAAGTATTTAACAAACATTAAACTTAGCCTCTCAATTTATTAATCCAGTATCATTGTGAGTTTAAATCTGCTTGCAAATATTCTACCATAGGCTTGAATATATTATTGATGAAATGTAGTCAACAGTTTGTAATATGCAAAAACAATTTGTTTAAACTATTCTTATAATCAATAGCAATGACTGAACAAATTTATGTAGAAAAACTAACGGGACGCCGCGAGTTTTTAAAAAATCAAGATTGCCATGTGTCCCTTTTTTCATTCAAAATCTAGACCTGAAGAACATCATGCTAACACCATATTCAGATTGATATGACATGTTTATCATGAATTGGAACATTTTTATTTTTTTTTCTAGACTAGACGGTTGTGCCGCGGAACACGTGTTTCGCCTGTCAGCGCAATAAGGTTTTTTGGACCCTGATTAATGACCTTGACAAACTAGCCTGACTAAGTTTTCGTGAGGAAAAAATGAATCTTAAATCAAGGGCCATAACTCCGCTGTTACTGGTCCGATTTGGCTGGTTTTCAAAATTGTCCGAGTTTTTATTGACATTAACAATCTGGTAAAATTCGGTAAAGATCGGATGAAAAATGAAGGCCCCATCATCTTAACGAGGCAAAATATAGCATTTTTAACTAAATCAAGGGCCATAACTCCGCTGTTATCCGTCCGATCTGGCTATATGTAACCCATATAATGACCTTCAGTGTGACCTTGACCTGAATATATTTTGAATGTTCATGTTGATGTTGTCATGATGAGTATATATTGAAAGTTTGATGAAGAAATATCAAGCAATGAGAAAGTTATAGCTAATGTTAAGTTTTCTTGAAGAAAGAAATGAGTATTTAACCGATATAATGACCTTCACTGTGACCTTGACCTGAATATATTTGGAATAATCATGTTGATGTTGTCATGATGAGTATATATTGAAAGTTTGATGAAGAAATATCAAGAAATGAGAAAGTTATAGAAAACGTTAAGTTTTCTTGAAGAAAAAAGGAGTATTTTATCCATATAATGACATTCAGTGTGACCTTGACCTTTATATTTTAGTATGGTCATGTCGATATGATGATTATATATTGAAAGTTTGATGAAGAAATATCAAGAAATGAGAAAGTTAGAGCCAACGTTAAGTTTTCGGGAAGAATAAAATGAGCATATAACTCATATTATGACCTTCAGTGTGACCTTGACCTTTATATTTTTGTATCGACATGTCGACGTTGTAATGAGTATATATTGAAAGTCTGATGAAGAAATATCAAGAAATGGGAAAGTTATAGCCAACGTAAAGTTTTCTTGAAGGACAGACTGACGGACGGACGACAAAGTGAACCCTATGTACCTCAGTTTTCTTCGAAAGGCGACACAAAAAAGCCTGATGTACCCTCCTTAACACTTAACTCGCTACATATATAGAGAGAATATCATGTTAATGCCTGATCCTATCCAGTTTTTCAGGTGAGGATGTGGAAAAAATTAAATCCTGAGGCTGTGCCGAGAGATTCATTTTTTTCGTGCCGAACCTGATAAACTGGATATGATCAGGCACTAACATTATATTCTATTTATTTTTATCATGGTGATCGTTTAAATTCATTTAATTTACCTTCTTTCTTTCTTGTTTTCTGTTAAAAAATACTCAAACATCATCAAGTATACACTGACGTCATCAAGGGTCATAACTCCACTGTTACTGCTCCGATCTGGCTGGTTTTCGAACTTGTTTGAGCTTTTATTGACATTAACAATTTGGTAAAGTTTGGTAAAGATCGGATGAGAAATGAATGCCCTATCGTCTTAACGAGGTAAAATATAGCATTTTTAACTAAATCAAGGGCCATAACTCCGCTGTTACTGGTCCGATTTGGCTGGTTTTCAAACTTGTCCGAGCTTTCATTAACATTAACAATCTGATAAAGTTTGGTAAAGATCAGATGAAAAATGGAGGCTCTATCGTCTTAACGAGACAAAAGTTAACGACGGACGGACGGACGACGGACAACTCGGCATCCCTAAAATTCAAATAAAAAAAATAAAAAAAATCCTCAGCTCCAAAATGTTTTCAAAAAAGCTTCAAATGTTGAAGTGCATACGTCAAAGAAGATGAACTACCCTGAAGACGTTTTGTCTTCCAAAGATTAAAGGGAATGTAGCGATACAGCCAAATCATCTTTATTATTGAGAGTTATGAAAAATTTGAATAAGGGTGAAAGAATTATCAAATTCGGATAATAAACAAAGAAGATATGACCATTTGGAGTTTCTGTTGACACGGATATGGAAGTGGCCATTTTGAGAGTTATGAAATCACGGTTCTAAATGACCATATATGGTATATTGATAAATATGAAAATTTACTGATTTATAGGGGGAAAATGACCCCAATATGTATTACTTAATGGAAACATGCTTTATATGACCAGTAAAAAAAAATGATTTCATTTTTAGTGATTTTCTTTGTTTTAAATGATATTTATCAATATTCCATATATGATAATATGGAACTATGACGTCATAGTTCTCAAAATGGCGGCTCCCATATCCGTTTTGAGCAACCTTTAAATGGTCATATCTTTTATGTTGATCATCCGATTTTGATAATTCTTTCAACTTTTTCCAAGTTTTTCAGAACTCTCAATACTAAAGCTTGTTTGGATGTGGCGCAACATACCCTTTAAGCTATAAACAAGGTTTAAAGCATCTAGTGCATAATTATAGTTCATTAGAAAGTGATGTAAATGTAACAATTAAAGTTATCTGCCCTTTGCTTGGATGGTACACATTTGCTTTTTGACACATTGTGATGTACTACCCAAGAAACAACTATAAGCAAAGTTTGAAAGGTCTAATGCATAAAGTTTGTGGGAAAGTGATCTAAACGCAAATGTTGAAGGTAAAATTATTGGTAAAAATTATCTGCCCCTTGCTTGGAGTGTCAAGGTCACATCCACATTTGCTTTGTCACTTTGCAATTTACCACTCATACAGTTTGTGAAAAATTAACATCAACGCAAAAGTTGAAGGTAAAACTTATTAAGTTATCTGCCCTTTGCTTGGAGGGTCAAGGTCACTTCCACATTTGCTTTGTCACGTTGCAATGTACCACTCAATATATAACTATAAGCAAAGTTTAAAAGGTCTAGTGCATACAGTTTGTGAAAAAGTGACCTAAACGCAAAAACGTATTAAGTTATCTGCGCTTTGCTTGGAGGGTCAAGGTCATTTCCATATTTGCTTTATCACGTTGCAATGTACCACTCAAGATACAACTATAAGCAAAGTTTGAAAGGTCTAGAATATACAGTTTGTGAGAAAATGACCTAAACGCAAAACTTGAATGTTGGCGCCTTCGCCGCGGCCGCCAGAAAAGCAACACATGTCTCTTTTTTTCTTCAAAAAGGCAAGACAAAAATGAGTATCTAGCCTATATAATGACCTTCAGTGTGACCTTGACCATTATATTGTAATATGGTCTTGTCGATGTTGTCATGATGAGTATATATTGAAAGTTTGATAGAGAAATATCAAGAAATGAGGAAGTTATAGCCAACGTTAAGTTTTTATTAAAAAAACATTGAGTATTTAACCCATATAATGACCTTTACATTTAAGTATGGTCATGTGGATGCTGTCATGATGAGTAAATATTGAAAGTTTGATGAAGAAATATCAAGAAATGAAAAAGTTATAACCAACGCTAAGTTTTCGTGAAGAAAAAAATGAGTATTTAACCCATATAATGACCTTCAGTGTGATCTTGACCTTTATATTTTAGTATGGTCATGTTGATGTTGTCATGATTAGTATATATTGAAAGTTTGATGAAGAAATATCAAGACATGAGAAAGTTATAGTCAACGTGAAGTTTTCGTGACGGACTGACTGACGGAAGGACTGACTGACGGACGACAAATTGCTCCCTATGTATCGCATTTTTTTCCGAAAAGGCGACACAAAAAGAGCCATAACTCCGGTGTTACTTGTTCGATCTGGCTGCTTTTCAAACTCGTCCGAGCTTTCATTGATATCAACAATTGGGAAAGACCGAATACAAAATGAAGGCGCTAGAGTGTTCACACGGCTGAAAATGTCTAGTGTTTCTAGTCCGATATAACTGGTTTTCGAATTTGTTCGAACTTGCATTATCATTAACAATATGTTAAATTTTGGTAAAGTTTGGATGAAAAATGAAGGCCCTATCATCTTAACGAGGCAAAATATAGCATTTTTAACTAAATCAAGGGTCATAACTCCGCTGTTACTGGTCCGATCTGGCTGTCTTTCGAACGTGTCCGAGCTTTCACCAATATTAACAGTCTGATAAAGTTTGGTATAGATCGGATAAAAAATGAAGGCCCTATCATCTTAACGAGGCAAAATATAGCATTTTTAACTAAATCAAGGACCATAACTACGCTGTTACTGTCTCGATCAGGCTTGTTTTCAAACTTTACCGAGTTTTCATTGATATTAACAATCTGGTAAAGTTTTGTAAAGATCGGATGAAAACTGAAGGCCCTATCGTCTTAACGAGCCAAAATCTAACGACGGAGGTACGATGGACAACTTCTTCCAGTAGAGCTAACAACGGGAAAAAGGTAATTAAATGATTTTAAACGATCAACATAATCAATAGAATATCATGTTAGTGCCTGATCCTATCCAGTTTATCAGGTTCGGCACGAATAAAATTAAGCCCCTCTGCCTCGGGCTTTATTTTTTTCAACCTCGTCTGATAAACTGGATAAGATCAGGCACTAACATGATATTGTCTATATCTCAGGCACCCTGTTTCTAGGCATACTTATACAAACCGACATGATAAATAATGGACTGTTCTGTCTTTGAATTAAGACCATTCCATTTATGTGACAAAGAGGTGTTTTGAGGAAAATAACTGATCAGCAGCCAGACATTGTAAACCCAGATCAGCCTACGAGTTACTCGGTTTAAAATGGACGCAAAAGCTATTACAGTCGTGCTTAGTTGGTTAAGGGTTAACAAAGCAAGTGGTAAACTTGATCACGACTGTACGAGTTATGTTCAACTTAATTATAAGCCTTATACTTCTCCGTGGTCGAATGGTTGACGACGCTGCGTTGTAAACCTCCGCTGCAGGTTCAAATCCCACTGGGAGCTCGACTTGTAAGTGAGGAAGTGTCGATTCTTACGGATGGTGGGAGGTGTACAGTACTGGTTCTACCCAGGAAATGTGGGCGGTCTGCCCCCACCACAAAACAATCGACCGTCATATATAACCTTACGTGTGTTGAAAATGACATAAAACACCATACAAACAAAAAGAAACAAATCATTTCATGTTAGATCTTAATAGGATGGTATAAATTTTCTCCTTATTTTGCCAACAAATCACATTCAATATCAAACCAAAAAAAAAATGTATATAAATTAAATATGAAGGTATATTTTTCTGATCCATCACATCAATTTGGCAATTCTTATAATTATGCACAATGAACAAGAGGTCATTGACCTTGAAGCTCCACTGATAGGTTTTTGATAGCTAGATCAGCATTCCTATGAAGTTTCATGAAAATCCGTCAAGTAGTTTCAGAGTAGTCGCTACAAGTTTTCATTATGGCGGCCATATTTAATGTCAAATCAAAATTATTTTTGACAAGGGTCAACATTATGTCATACTGATCATTTTAGAAAAAGTCCCATATCAATATCACTTATAGTTTTCAAGAAGTAGTCGCTACAAGCTTATATTTTGAAAATCTAGTTTTAGCCATGGTGGCCATCTTGAATTTCCGGACGACCTGATATTTTGCTACGATCAATAAGACATCAAGAACAACATTCCTGTGAAGTTTCATGAAAATCCGTCAAGTAGTTACATAGAAGTAGTCGCTACAAGTTTGTACTAGATAACTCTATGTAAACAAAGATGGCCGCTGACAGCCATGTTTAATATCGAATCAAAACGATTTTCCACAAGGACCAACATCATGTCATGCTGATCATTTTAGAAAAAGTCCCATATCAATATCACTTATAGTTTTCAAGAAGTAGTCGCTACAAGCTTATATTTTGAAAATCTAGTTTTAGCCATGGTGGCCATCCTGAATTTCCGGCCGACCTGATATTTTGCTACGATCAATTAGACATCAAGAACAACATTCCTGTGAAGTTTCATGAAAATCCGCCAAGTAGTTACATAGGAGTAGTCGCTACAAGTTTGTACTAGATAACTCTATGTAAACAAAGATGGCCGCTGACAGCCATGTTTAATATCGAATCAAAACGATTTTCCACAAGGACCAACATCATGTCATGCTGATCATTTTAGAAAAAGTCCCATATCAATATCACTTATGGTTTTCAAGAAGTAGTCGCTACAAACTTGTATTTTGAAAATCTATTTTTAGCCGTGGCGGCCATCTTGAATTAGTCTCAGAGGAGTAGTCGCTACAAGTTTTCATTATATAACTCTATGTAAACAAAGACGGCTGCTGGCAGCATGTTTAACGTCGAATCAAAATAATTTTCGACAAGGATCAACATCATGTCATACTGATAATTTTAGGAAAAGGCGCATATCAATATCACTTAGATTTTTCAAGAAGTAGTCGCTACAAACTTGTTTTTTGAAAAATTATTTTTAGCAGTGGCGGCCATGTTGAATTTCCGGCCGACCTGAAATTTTGCTAGAATCAATTAGAATCAAGAGCAACATTCCTGTGAAGTTTCATGAAAATCCGTTGAGTAGCTTCAGAGGAGTAGTCGCTACAAGTTTTCATTATATAATTCTATGTAAACAAAGATGGCCGCTGGCAGCCATGCTTAATGTCGAATCAAAACGATTTTCAACAAGGACCAACATCATGTCATGCTGATCATTTTAGAAAAAGTCCCATATCAATATCACTTTAGAGTTTTCAAGAAGTAGTCGCTACAAACTTGTTTTTTAAAAATCTATTTTTAGATTTGGCGGTCATCCTGGATTTCACATCAACATGAATTTTTGCTACGATCAACTAGACTTCATGGGCAACATTCCTGTGAAGTTTCATGAAAATCCGTCAAGTAGTTTCAGAGGAGTAGTCGCTACAAGTTGTCATTATATAACTCTATGTAAAACAAAGATGTTTAATGTCAAATCAAAATCATTTTTGACAAGGATCAACATCATGTCATACTGATCATTTTAGAAAATTTCCCATATTAATATCACTTATAGTTTTCAAGAAGTAGTCGCTACAAACTTGTTTTTTTTTAATCTATTTTTATGCCATGGCGGCCATCATTAATTTCTGGCCTGCCTGAAATTTTGCTAGAATCAATTAGACATTAAGAGCAACATTCCTGTGAAGTTTCATGAAAATCCGTCTAGTAGCTTCAGAGGAATAGTTGCTACAAGTTTTCATTATATAAATCTATGTAAACAAAGATGGCCGCTGACAGCCATGTTTAACGATTTTCGACAAGGACCAACACTATGTCATGCTGATTATTTTAGAAAAAGTCCCATATCAATATCACTTAAGAGTTTTGAAGAAGTAGTCGCTACAAACTTGTTTTTTAAAAGTATATTTTTAGATTTGGCGGCCATCTTGGATTTCAACATGATTTTTTGCTAGGATCAACTAGACTTCATGGGCAACATTTCTGTAAAGTTTCAAGAAAATCCATTTAATAGTTTCAGAGGAGTAGTCACTACAAAAAAAAGTTTACGGACGGACAGACGGACACCGCACCACGGCATAAGCTCTGCTGATCTCTGATCAGTAGAGCTAAAAACACTATAATAATCAAAGGATTCAAATCTACATCATGTTGTATTTACTTACCTGTGCTAACAAGAATGTTAGTAAAGCCAGCACGATAAAGTTGATGCCACCCGCGAAAACTTCGACTTTGTTAAACTTGCACGAGTAAGCAATGAGAAAGAATGTAAACTGCATCGCTATAGTAACCAAGGCACACAAGGCCATATTGTTGTCATCTATCACAGTCACCATAGTTTCTGTAATAATATTCTGAAGGAGAAAATAAATTGGCATTGATTTCCCATTAAAATAAATAATGGGTTTATTACCTTTTGCAAACCATAGGTTCGCGGGTACTTAATTGAGATAGTTAATCAAACTGAAATTGAATTGGATTTTATAGTCGCACCAACAGCTTAGGTCAGAAAGGAGCACATACTACTTTGATATATAGTTTGTGGGTGGGTGGGGTCGTCGTTTTGATTGTGGTGTGGAGTGTCATTTTTCGATTTTTCGATGTCGCTCTGTGTAGGTTTCATTGTGGTGGTGAGGTGTAGGACTTGGACTACATCACGGTGATACTGTAGATCCTGCTATGTTTAGCTGGTGGTGGTGGATGATTTATTTCAGGACCACGCCCTTGTGCCACATATACCAGATGCCATATTAACATCGTCCCTTCTTCATGTTGATAACTCTGTGACGCCGGGGCTCTTGGTGTCAAAGTTCTGTGTAGCCAGAACCTGTTACATGCACCAGGAGCACAGAGGCCGACATCGGTATCAGTCACACAATACATTACCTAACCCAAGCCTTCTCTGACCTTACCAGCCCTTTTTATGATTTTGGTATTTCATCTGGCTGTGTCCTTACACTGTGTACTGGATAAAAACTAAAAGCCACACAAAAAAAAAAGGAAAAGAAAAGGACTCACTCCCACTATTATCTCCCTTGAATACTCGTGCCCTACAGATGAATCAGGTAGATAAAAAAAAACAAGTTCGCTTTTCTGCATTTTACAGGATACATTAATTTATCTTTACCAGGTTCTAAATCTACAGCATTTTAGGAAGAGATCATAGAAAAATGCATGTTGATATAAGATGTCTAGCTAATTCTGCCTCATTTTACACATCATTGGTCTAATCACCACGGGGTTGTATTTTTGTCTAAATGTTGATAGGTGTCACGCAAACTTACAAAAGTTCATTCTGGTTAATATTTGTTAGGCCAAAAAAAAAATTGGGGTTTCCTACTGCATGCTCTAAAAAATAGGGTCGGTAGGTAGGAATTTTTTTTTCTTTTTTCTTTTTGGAGCAAAATATTGTGAGATACAAGTTGATGATACAGCTGAAAGTTTCTCTGTGATGTCAGTTTACCTCGATATATTGTGATAAATCATTGTTCAGAACAAATATATATACATATATATATATATATAAATAAAAACTCTAGCAACTATATTTATGCCGTAGCTTTCGGCCTTGCGGCCTTCCTCAGTGGCGTATTTATAAACAATGAATATACATAGTAAAACGGAACTGACGTAACGTTATTAAGCGACGTCGCTTGGCGCGCTATTCCTTCGTATTGATGCCGTACGGCTTATAAGTTCTGAGTTTATTCTTCCATAAGCCCTCGATTGTTTTTCGGTACATGTCTTCCCCATGCAGTTTTTCGAGGCCCATCACCATAAAGTCATCAACGCTATGGCCTTCACTATAAAAATGGGCAGCTACCGGGTCGTCGTGCTTGGTCCTGATTCTGGATATGTTTAGTAGGTGGCGTTGATATAGTGTATCTCCCGTCTCTCCAACATAAATGTAGTTATTGCAGGTCTTGCAAAATACTGCATATACAACGTTGGTAGACTTACAGTCTATATAGTTACGGACGTTGTATACCTTTCCGTCGTTGCCCTGGAACTTATCTGCTTCCATCATGTGCGGGCACAGGGCGCAGCGTTTCGCTCGACAAGGTGCGCTTTGTGGTTGTTTTTTACTACTAAAAACAGCTTATTGTGTTTTTTCTTGGACAAGTATGTCTTGAATATTACAGTCCCTCTTAAAAGCAATTATCGGTGGCTGAGGGAAAATTGCTCTCATTCTGTCCGATGTATTATAGTGTTTTCATATGTTTTCTACAGAATTCCACCCACGTTAGGTAGACCTCGGGAGAAAAGTCAATACTAGTGGCACCCGCTTAGATGCTTGCTTATCGCTGTTATATTGAAGAAGATCTTCCCGCTGTTTGTTATCGACCTTCTTTAGCTCTCCCTCCACGAAAGTTTCCCATCATATCCCCGTGTCTTGTAGCTGCGCTCTGATTTCACTCCTGTGTGTTTGATACCGTACTTCATCGGAGCATATACGCTTTACCCGGACTCCAAGGCCATATGGTATGGCCTTCTTCGTAGACTCAGGTGTGATGATTCTTTGCTGGATGAGTATAAGTGCTTGTCTGTAGGCTTGGTGAAGAGATCAGTACTGATTACCCCATTAACGATGCTGGTGTGAACGTCTAGGAACTCAAGGCGATCAGTAGAAATCTGAGCTCCAGCTTGATCCTTGGGTGTATTTGGTTTGCCTAATGAATGGAAGTCACGCAGTGACTCTATACCGTGCGTCCATAATCCCCAGACGTCATCCAACACACCGGAAATAAGCAAAGAGGGGCTTTGTTCGTCCGCCTAAATAGTTCTGACTCCCACTCGCCGAGGTAATGTTGATGCGTAATTCATTCCTAGGTGAGACCCAATGGCGGTTCCTTCATTTTGCACATATCGCTTATCACCGAAGGAGATATTATTATTTTCAAGAACAGTGTCCATCATTCTTAGTACATCCTCTGTATATATGGTATATATATATATATATTTTTTTTTTTATAAAAAGTTTTAGGGTCGGCCCCCTTAAAAACAGGGGTCCGGTCGGGGCCACTCGGAAACACAGGTATTTTTTGGTTGGCCTTAAATGCGTTTTTAAATTGCAGAATATTGGATCAATGAAGAATTTAAGCATAAATAATGTTGTAAAATCTATTTATCTCTATGCCACGAACAAAAACATTACAATGGGACCCTATGGAAAAATTATTTGTGGTGTGAGACGTTAAGACTTTTAGGATCAGATAACTGGCTCGGATTAGAACTTACCCTCATCACGCGAATAATCTGTGTCAGGTGCTATATGCGTGCCCTCTCCTATGTCCACTATGGAATCCGGGGTAACCAGGACTTTTTTTGGAAATAGGAGAAGACGCCCAGGCCCTTCAATGGTGTGGGGTTGGATATGATTTTAGATTTAAAGGGGAAAAAATAATACGATTTCGATATATAGGTGGAACAGTGTATTAGGCAGAAATTGAAGATTTGGGTGTGCGAATATATGCAAAAGAGGTACATTTTAGATAAACTGTCTTCTATAAATGTATCCCAAACATAATAATTTTGAGAAGGTTAGAGGGGGAAATAATGTTAAGCAAAAAAAAGTTTTTTAGGGGAATTTTCCCAGCCAGAGGGGAAAAACGTAGTCTGTTTTGCTAGGTCAAGGAATATTGGCCCCTGTTTATGAAGGGAAAAAAGCCCTGGTAACACTCGGTCATGGATCAGGGACTTCCTGACAGACAGGTCTCAGAGAGTTACAGTCTAAGGAGCCACATCCGTCCCAGTCATCAGCGGTGTGCCTCAAGGCAGTGTACTGGGCCCCATATTCTTTCTGGGTTTCATTAACGACATGCCACCTACCGCCCAGTCCAAAACAAACTTGTTTGCCGATGACTGTACAGATCAACACCTAATCCGATTCTGCTCTGACCTTAACAGCCCTTTTTATGATTTTGATATTTCATCTGGCTGTGTACGGTCACTGAGTGGTTCCTATAGTAAAAACATGGGATCTCCTCTCCCGCGAAGGGGAGGAGCTACCCTCTTGGCTTTAAGTAAATATATCTGAGAAAGTATATAAATATACTATAGAAGCTACCCTACAGCTAAGTTCCAGAGATGCACAGACAGAAATCTAGTCTATGGTTTAAGATGTAAACGTTGTTGTGTAACGGTATATGTTGGTTTGACTGAAAGGTCACTACGGGAGAGGACAGAAGAACACCTCAGAGATGTACGCCAGCAGACAGACAAACCCATAATGAAACATGTTCAGGGTCATAAAGACATAGACGTGGGAGTAACGGTATTACAGCGAGTTTTCGGTGAATGTCGAACATATAGACACATGATAGAAGATAAGTGGATAAAAAAACTAGACACACAATTTTCCAGAGGCTGCAACATCAAGATAAACTATTAACTGACAGGAATTAGTGAAAAACACAATTTAATTTTATATAACTGTTTATAAAATGAATTTACAGAGTACTCTTTAAAGAATACCGAGAGACAATTTTAAATTAAATTCATTACTTGAATATTGGTATAGTGTTCATGAAATCGGTTTGTGTTAAAGTAGAAGGAGTGTTACGGGAAACAACGTCGCGTCATTTGCCGAACGTCATACGGGAAATGACGTGACGTCGTTATGGTATATTTTTCATCATAACGTCAGCCATTTAAACAACAAGATGGATTTCACTTAAAAGTTGTATTTCTGTGCTTTTTCTTGAAAAAGAACAAGTGTTCGAAAATTTGAAGAAGAGTTACTATTTATTTAATATTGAATTAACTTTCCTTTTGAAAGACTATACAGATATGAATATATAAATATAGTATATTGAATTAACATTTCAAGCATCTAAAGCGATTATCAATATATACTTATTTACCTATTTGAACCAAAATATGTGTTATTTTAATCTTTATGAAGTTGTAATGGTCAACCTTTTCAGACGAAGTTAAAAAATAATAAATGTCCAAGATTTGTTATTATTCAGGTCAACTTTTCCTTTTGGCACTCGCAATTCTCTGAACCAACATCAAATTGTTTATATTTACAGTTTAGACCCTAATTATGCAAAAATCCCTCGATATTGTCAGTTGATAGCTAGTGGACTTTATCTCTTGCTTGTGTTTGTTGTGTATTTATTATTTGATGAGGGTGTTGTATATTGTGCTATGCTCTGCGCATGCCCAGATCTTACATGTATCTTTATACTGGCACTGTCCAGGCAGTTGTTAATAAACGGTTGAACTAGTAACACGTATTTGTGTCTACTTATTACACCCCACGCTTAGTGGATATCTCATTTGAGATACAACTCGAAAATATAACAGAGGGGAATATGAATGCCTTCATTTCGCGCCAGAATATCACGGGAATTTAATTGAAATGCAAAATGACACTATGGCAGATATAGTAAATATAAGTTAATTCAAAACATAAATGTTTTATTGTGTCAATACAATCGATAAAGGTGCAGTTTTATCATTGCAGCTTGGTAAAAAAAACATTAATTGGTCATTCTAAATTATCGTAAAAAGTCGACCCGACGCAGCAAACATCGTTGAAAATGCATGACTGTGTGTTTTTAGTAATCCCCCGGTTTTCACTATAGGAATTCCTCTGACCCTAGAAAGCCACACACAAATAAAAAGAACAAAAAAAGGCTTTTAGGGTCAGAGAAGTTTCGCATTAATGACCTCAGATCAAATTAGCTGAGTGGGAGAAAACATGGGGTATGTCCTTCCAAGGCTTCCATCCAGAGAAATGTAGCATCCTTAGAGTTTACAGGAAGAAGTCTCCATCTTCTCAACAGAAAAAAAAAAAAACCCAAAAAAATAAATAATTAAAAATAATTAAACAAAAAAATTTAAAAAAAAAAATCAATAATTTAAACAAAATAATAATATAAAAAAAGAAAGTAATAAAATCTGGTAAAGTTTGGCAAAGATCAGATGCAAAATGAAGGCCCTATCGTATGACGAGGCAAATTATAGCATTTTTAACAAAATCAAGGGCCATAACTCCGCTGTTACTGGTCCAAACTGGCTGGTTTTCAAACGTGTTCGAGCTTTCAACGACATTAACAATCTGATAAAGTTTGGTAAAGATCGGATGAACAATGAAGCCCCTATCGTCCTAACGAGGCAAAATATAGCATTTTTAACTAAATCAAGGGCCTTTACTCCGCTGTTACTAGTCCGATATGGCTGATTTTCGAACTTGTCTGAGCTTTGATTGATATTAACAGTGTGGTAAAGTTTGATAAAGATAGGATGAAAAATGAAGGCCCTATCGTCTTAACGAGGCAAAATATAGCAATATAGCATTTATAACTAAATCAAGGACCATAACTCCGCTGTTACTGATCCGATCTGGCTGGTTTTCGAACTTGTCCCAGCTTTTAACGGCATTAACAATCTGATAAAGTTTGGTTAAGATCGGATGAACAATGAAGCCCCTATCGTTTTAACGAGGCAAAATATAGCATTTGTAACTAAATCAAGGGCCATAACTCCGCTGTTACTTGTCAAATATGGCCGGTTTTCGAACTTGTCCGAGCATTCATTGATATTAACAGTGTGGTAAAGTTTGGTAAAGATAGGATGAAAAATGAAGTCCCTATCGTCTTAACGAGGCAAAATATAGCATTTTGAACTAAATCAAGCGCCATACTCCGCTGTTACTGGTCCGATATGAATGGTTTTCGAACTTGTCCGAACTTTCATTGATATTAACAATCTGATAAAGTTTGGTACAGATCGGATGAACAATGAAGCTCCTATCGTCTTAACGATGCAAAATATAGCATATTTAACTAAATCAAGGGCAATAACTCTGCTGTTACTAGTCCGATATGGCTGGTTTTCGAACTTGTCCGAGCTTTCATTGATATTAACAATGTGGTATAGCTTCGTTAAGATAGGATGAAAAATGAAGGCCCTATTGTCTTAACGAGGCAAAATATAGCATTTTGAACTAAATCAAGCGCCATACTCCGCTGTTATTGGTCCGATATGAATGGTTTTCGAACTTGTCCGAACTTTAATTGATATTAACAATCTGATAAAATTTGGTAAAGATCGGATGAACAATGAAGCTCCTATCGTCTTAACGATGCAAAATATAGCATTTTTAACTAAATCAAGGGCAATAACTCTGCTGTTACTAATCCGATATGGCTGGTTTTCGAACTTGTCCGAGCTTTCATTGATATTAACAATGTGGTAAAGTTTGGTTAAGATAGGATGAAAAATGAAGGCCCTATTGTCTTAGCGAGGCAAAATATAGCAATATAGCATTTTTAACTAAATCAAGGACCATAACTCCGCTGTTACTGGTCCGAACTGGCTGTTTCCGAACTTGTCCGCGCTTTCATTGATATTAACAATGTGGTAAAGTTTGGTAAAGATAGGATGACAAATGAAGGCCCTATCGTTTTAATGAGGCAAAATATAGCAATATAGCATTTTTAACTAAATCAAGGACCATAACTCCGCTGTTACTGGTCCGAACTGGCTGTTTCCGAACTTGTCCGCGCTTTCATTGATATTAACAATGTGGTAAAGTTTGGTAAAGATAGGATGACAAATGAAGGCCCTATCGTTTTAATGAGGCAAAATATAGCAAAATAGCATTTTTAACTAATTTAAGGGCCATAACTTCGCTGTTATTGGTCCAATCTGGCTGGTTTTGTCCGAGCTTTCATTGATAAATGAAAAATGAAGGCCCTATCGTCTTAACGAGACAAAAGTTAACGACGGACGGACGGACGACGGACAACTCGGCATCCCATAAGCTCTGCTGGCCTTTAAAAAATAAAATAAAAAAATAAAAATAAAGCCTCCAGTGGGATTTGAACCCACAGCCTAACTTCCCTACAAGAAATAATATAAAGATTTTTCTATTGCGGCCATCTTGGATGTCATGTTTACCTAATTTCAACAATTTGAAAACATTCACCTAAGGATCATCCATGTGAAGTTTTAAGGTCAACATTTACCAAGCTGTTTCTGAGAAGAAGATTTAAAAAAAAAAAATCCTCATGTAAGACTTTGTAAAACATGTGACCTCTGGGGTGGGGCCAAATGTGACCCCAGGATCACCATTTTAACAGGCTTGGTATAGGAGCATAAGTTTATAGCAAATGCTAAATATTAAACCTCTGGCTCTTGCAGTTTCAGAGAAGAAGATTTTTTAAATATTTCCCTATAGAAGTCTATATACACCTTGGGTGGGGCCAAGTGTCAACATTTAAACAAACTTGGTAAAGGACCATAAGCTTATTGTAAATGCAAAATATTAAACCTCTGGCTCTTGTAGTTTCCGACGAGACGATTTGTTAATTGTTTTCCTATATAAGTCTATGTTAAACTATGACCCTTGGGGCGGGACCAGATTTGACCCCCGGGTCACCATTTGAAAACAATTAGTAAAGGACCATAAGATGATGCTACAGGTAAGACATGAGAGCTCTGTGCCTTGTGGTTTTACAGAAGAAGACTTTTTTTAACGTTTTTTCTATGAAAAACATGCAAAATCTCAATATACAAACTTTGGACCCTCGGGGCACGGCCATTTTTAACCCCGGGAACTTCATTTGAAAAAAATTGATAGCCTAGATGTTGGTGATCATTTTAAAAGGAAAATTGTCGAAATTTGTCCAGCAGTTCTTGCGAAGAACATTATTTAAGACTTCAACCATATATGGTAATGGCGGCCATCTTGGATGTTGCGCTGACCTAATTTTAACAAATCTAAAAAGCATTCATCTAAGGATCATCTATGTGAAGTTTGTTCAAAATTGGCCAAGCGGTTTCTGAGGAGACGTCATTTGAAGCAAAAGTTAACTACGACAGACGACGGACGGACGGACGGACGAAGAGTAATCCCAATAGATCGGCTCCGGTGATCTAAAAAGTAAATTGAATGAGAAAGTTTGGATTAATTTGCAATATGAACACTATCTTTTTATGTGTTTATTAACAATTTAGCCACGCAATATTAGCACACTTTTTAGTATCGTATCACAACCCTTAATAAATAGTGATCATTTAATCATTTATATCCTGGCTTTATACTTTACTATATCACTATTTGGCAATGAAAAAACATCTATTTCGCAATTTTTCATTTATTGTTAATACAATTAAAAAGGATCACAACGTAGTACAAATAACTCGGTGTCAATAACTAGCTCATGATTCAGTCCTGCTTAGGTTCAATGTATAGGAGTTACCATATACAAGGGTAACAACCTACGTCACGCGCACGCGCTAAAACAGATCCGTTTACATACAGAGCTCGATTCAGAAGCTCGTAAGTGGATTTTTAATAAGATTTACAAAACATTTGGTAAATTGACAATGCCCACCGTACCATATGGATAGAAGGCTTTTATTAAACCTTAAATACGCTGTAAACTCCCAGCCGATTGTCAGTTTACTTCAATACAATCGCATTTCCAAGCCGGGTACAGTGTACATTTTGGTGGAAATGCGAATGGAAATCAAGGTTAGCAGTAGGTTGCTACCCTTGATATATTTACATAGTTGATGAGATAACATTTATACTGCTGTTTTATTTGGGGTGTTTGTGAGCCAGATATAGTTGTAATTCATTTGCATGTAAAAAATTGGTGTTATACTGATTAATTAGTGTATAATATACATATAATTAAATAGGCTGATTAATTATAGTGTATAATATACATATATAATTAAATAGGCTAATCAGTCAAGAAGCAAGTATGTAGCAGTAAATTTAATTAGCATGCTTTTCATGCTTAACTAGGTCAGAACTAACAAATTTAAAAGAGTGTCTATAGGGAACTGGTAAGTGTTAACAATTAACGTAACCAGTCAAAAATCTTTATATTACTGTATATTGTAAAAACAAAATGAATAAAAAACTTTTATAGAGTATTTGTGTATTTGAACTTTTGACCCTATCCCAGAGTCCCATGGTGACCCTGGAGCAAATAATACTCATATTCCCAAAATCAATAAATTTTAGATTTTTGACCCAATTTACCTCTCTCTTCCTCCCATCCCCTCAACCCACCCCCAGCCCAACTACCCCCACCTGGGCACACCTCTAAGGTGGAAACACTGAAATTGTTTGATATGCTTTGTATTTTCAGAGGAGTATTCTTGTATATTTGCTAGGTTTAAAAAATAATAATAGAAAATTGACACGGCTGAATGTTGTGTATATTGGGCCTTTTGACGCCACTTACAAGACCACCCCCCACCCCCCACTACACACATACATACAGGAGTTGAACTCCTGTTACCCTCCCCCACCACCCACCCCCTTCAACCGCAACTCCAAGGAAGTCGTCCGAGTTTTCAATAATAAATCATTTGACATGCTGTGTATCTCCATTACGTGGACCCGCTTTAATTTCATTAAGCGATGGGAAAGCTTATATTAGCAGAATTTTATAACAGATATTTCGACAATAAAACATGTTTAAAAACAGTTTTTACTAAAAACAAATGTGGTAACCTGTTTAAAATTACCTTTTAATTTTACAATATGCAAATTTTTATTGACGAAATTAAGGTTTTATTTCATACTCCAGCCTTGGAGAAGGGGTTGGATGGGGTATGAAAGTTAATACTCAGACCATGTAATGTTCATAGACGACTATTATACCAATTAATGTGCAGAAGTATGGGAAAATGACACTGTAATTGAATTATTAGTGTATTTGATGCCCCTTCCCCTTGGCCTCAACGACGACGGAGGAAACAAATGTATACAGTGTAATCCCATAATCATAATGTTTCATTTGAGACATAATCAAACAATAGACCCAAGAGGACCTGTGTGTATAAGCGTTTGTTTATCCTCGCTGTATTGCACTAAGCATTTTAGCGAGCAGACCTCGGTTTTAAAGTCTCATCCGAAGGACTGGTAAGATAGGAAATACTTTTTGAAATATTTCGATTTCGATAATTAACCCAAATTCGGTCCTGGCAGGGGTTGAACGCGCGATCCCTGGGTTACTAAGCCGCAGTGCTAACCATTACACCACGGCGCTACCTCATTCAAGAGGACCTGTATTGCTCTACTGGCTTTATGGAGTGGATGGGAGGGGAGATGGGGGATATCAGTTGTTGTGGCACATGTCAAAGCCCTTTGCCCTGCATGGAGCAAAGTGGCAAACATAAATTACTACAAGTCTCCCAAGTACCCATGTAGAGGGGCCCCTTTACACTAGAATAACAAAGCCCGTTTTATAAATGCATCCACATTTGGACAAAAAAGCAAATTTTGTGGTTGTTTTTTTACCTAATTACCTCCTAGGCGGCCCCAGCAGATGGAACCAAAATACAAAAACGTATTTCCTTAAGAAATACACCACACAGAAACATGAAATCTCAAAGGGTATGGAGGGAGTTAGCATCACAAGGCGAAAACTCCTTTATAATAAATTACTGAAAGTTCCCAAAGTTGCACGGCTGTCGAGGGGCCCCTTTATGCAGGCGGTCAAAACTTGTTCTATATAATTATGTTGTGCCTCAAGTCCATAAATAACCATACCAAATCAGAACTAAAGGTTATTTTTAGTAAAAACAGATGTGACTGTGACTGCTGAAAGGGCCATAAATCTGCCGAAAATCATTCAACTGGAACACGATGATGACATGCGCAACTAGGCTTGGTAATGATCATTCCTACCAAGTTTCGTTGAAATCTGGCCAGGGGATCAGGAGATCTTATATTAGCAGGATTATAAACCTTTAAAGGGCCATAACTCTGCCAACGTCACAAAATCAAACTAAATCAAGGGTGATAACTCTGGTGTTACTGGTCCGATCTTGCTGGTTTTCGAACTTGCCCGAGCTTCTCCGCCGAAATCATTCAACCGGAACACGACAATGATATACGCAACCAAGTTTCATTGAAAGCCGACCGGTGGTTTAGGAGAACTCGTCCGGACAAAGTTTCTGTATTAAAACCTTTAAAGAGTCACAACTCCACAAAAATTATTCAACAGGAACACGACAAGGATATGCGCAACTATGCTTGGTAATGACCATTCCTGCCAAGTTTCCTTTTTAATCCAGCCAGGGGTTCAGGATAAATAGTATGGGTAAAGTTTGTGTATAAGGGGCCATAATTTTGTCAAAAATCATTCAATCGGAACACTGCGACGATATGCACAACAAGGCTTGGTACTGATCATCCCTGCCAAGGTTCATTGAAATCCGGCCAGGGGTTCAGGAGAACAAGTCTGTACATAGTTAGGTTATTAAAACATTTAAAGGGCCATAACTTTGCCAAAATTCATTCAACTGGAACAAGGCGATGGCATGCGCAACTAGGCTTGGTACTGATCATCCCCACCAAGATTCGTTGAAATCCAATTGGGGTATCTGGAGAACTAATCGGGACAAAGTTTATGTATTATATAGCAACCTTGAAAAAGCCACAACCCCAACAAAAATCATTCAACCGGAACACAACAACAATATCACAACAACAATATGCACAACTAGGCTTGGTACTGATCATTCCTGCCAAGTTTAATTGAAATCCAGCCAGGAGTTCAGGAAAACTAGTCAGGATAAAGTTTGTGTATAATGGGAACATAACTCTGTCAAAAATCATTTAACAGCAACACGGCGATGACATGAGCAACCAGGCCGTGTACCGATCATCCCTGCCAAGTTTCGTTGGACTCCAGCCAGGCGTTCAGGAGAACTAGTCTGTGCAAAGTTAGTGTATTAAAACCTTTAAAGGGTCCGCCGAAAATCATTCAACCATAACACGACGACGGTATGCACAACTATGCCTGGTACTGATCATCCCTAAAAAGTTTCTTTGAAATCAGACTAATCTGGACAAAGTTTGTACATTAAAACCTTTAAAGGGTCATAACTCCGCCAAAGATCATTCAACCCGAACATGGTGATGAAAATTATGCACAACTAGGCTTGATACCGATCAGCCTTGCAATGTTTTGATGAAATCCGGCCAGGGGTTCGGGAGAACTATAGTCCGGACAAAGTTTGTGTACTAAAACTTTTAAAGGGTCATAACTCATAATGCCAACATCATAAAATTAAACTAAATCAAAGGCGATAACTCGGGTGAAAACCGTGTTATTGGTCCGATCTGGCTGGTTTTCGAACTTGTCTGAGCTTTCATTGATATTAACAATCTGTGCAAGTTTAGTAAAGCTCAAATAATAAATGAAGGTGCTCGAGTGGTCACAAGGCAGAAAATAGCATTTTTCAGCAAAACAAGAGCCATAACTCTGGAGTTACTGATAGGGTCTGGCTTGTTTTCGAACTTGTCCACGCTTTTATTGACTGTGCAAGTTTGGTAAAGATCAAATAACAATTGAATTGAATTGTGGGTTTAAGGCGCACCAACACATGAAAAGGTTATAAGGCGCCTAACAGGTATGAACATGTCAGGCTCATCTTCCATGTACATCGAGATAAAAGATAACAAAACCTCGGTCTGAGGGTTTCCCACCTCGGCAAACTGCATATGAAATATTTTATTAAATTTGTGCTTAAATATGTCCACAATTTAAGACAACTCTTCACACCAAGCATCAAACAAATAAAAGCGAGGTAAGCCTAATCATAAGAAGTTCAGTTGCTGAGGTAAATTCGGAGCTATTACACAGAATCTCTTAATTTTGATTGGTTGACAAGGTAAAAGAACCAAAAAATCTTGCTAAAAAATTAAAATTCAACTTTGGAAGAGTACTTATAAAGGTTAAATCATACGTTGCGCAAATTTGTGTAAAAACATGGGATCTCCTCTCCTGCGAGGGGGAGGAGCTACCCTCTTGGCTTTAAGTAAATATATCTAAGAAAGTATATGCATTGAATTAACATTTCAAGCATCTAAAACGATTATCAATATATACTTATTTACCTATTTGAAACAAAATATGTGTTATTTTAATCTTAATAAAGTTGTAACGGTCAACCTTTTCAGACGAAGTTAAAAAATAATAAATTTCCAACAATTGTCATTATTCAGGTCAACTTTTCCTTATGGCACTCGCAATTCTCTGAACCAACATCAAATTTTTATATTTACAGTTTAGACCCTAATTATGCTCCAAGAAGAGTTTGTTCCATTCCAAAAATCCCTCGATGTTGTCAGTTGATAGCTAGTGGACTTTATCTCTTGCTTGTGTGTGTTGCTTCCAAGAATCCCCTTTTCAGTATTTATTATTTGATGAGGGGAATATGAATGCCTTCATTTCGCGCGAGAACATCACGGGAATTTAATTGAAATGCAAAATGACACTATGTCAGATATAGTAAACAAAAAGTTAATTCAAAACATAGATGTTTTATTGTGTCCATACAATCGATAAAGGTGCAGTTTTATCATTGCAGCTTGGTAAAAAAAACATTAATTGATCATTCTCTTAAGCTAAATTATCGTAAAAAGTCGACCCGACGCAGCAAATATCGTTGAAATGCATGACTGTGTGTTTTTAGTAATCCCCCGGTTTTCACTTTAAGTTTTTTTCTGACCCTAAAAAGCCACATAAAAAAAAAGAACAAAAAAGAGGCTTTTAGAGTCAGAGAAGTTTCGCACTGATGACCTCAGATCAAATTAGCTGAGTGGGAGAAAACATGGAACACTAAAAAACAGAAGAACTGACTCAAAATTGTTATTGTTTTATAAAATATTCCATCACCAGGTTGAAATTCCAATGCCTCCTTATCTCCAACACCCTATCAGAATGACCAGACACATGCACCCGAATTCTCTCATACAAATTCATACAAATGCAAACTTCTACAAATTTCTTTTTTTTTCCCACACACATGCACACAGTCACACTACGCTTCCTCATAGTATTGCTGGCCTGGCAGCCAAACACAGATCTGTTTAGGCAGTCAGTCAGCCAACTGAATCACCATCGAGATCCAGAAGTTGTTGTTTTTTAAACTCTTTTTTATTTCTTCTATTAACACTCCTTTACTTCACTTATTCACTTAGATAGTCTTATCTATCTACTTTTAACTTTACTCACTATTCTCACCGACAAACGCACGTTTTCCTGCTTAAAATACCCTAATCCGAGCCTTTTCTGACCCTAAAAGCCTTTTTTTTTTTTTTTTTTTTTTACGGCTTTATAGGAGTTCCTCTGACCGTACACAGCCAGATGAAATATCAAAAATGGTAAAAAGGGCTGGTAAGGCCAGAGAAGGCTCGGATTAAAAATACCCGTAAGGGGAATATAGCAGTATACACAGATAGAGATAGATGTCCTTCCATCCAGAGAAATGTAGCATCCTTAGAGTTTACAGGAAGAAGTCTCCAAACTTCTCCAGCTGTATAGGCCTACACTCAAGGGACACATACTTGCAAGTTTGCAACAGAATATGTTACAGAGTAGATGTGGAAATATCCAAGGACCTGCAATGGAAACCTCATATATATGTAAATTGGGTGTCCCGGCTCAGAGATCTCGCTTCGCTCGATCCTGAGCCGGTAACACCCAATTTACATATATATGTATTAATTCACAATCACCATGAAATGGTGATTTTACTTGATTTATAAAACTTTTTTAAAATAGGGGTAGTGAAGATTGCAAGTTTAATTTTTTTTTATAAGTTATCAAAATTATAAAATGTTTCTTTAATACAAAACAAATTTGTTGATTTGTTATCAAAATTACACCCAAATCAACGAATAAACATGAATATAATAAAATATGATTTTTTACTAGAAAATCAAATTTCTATATGTCTCAGCCTAATACATTCAACAATATACGGCTTTACTACTTCCCAGTATCTATGTCTTAATCTAACTATATGAGCACCACAACCAACACAAATTTGATATTTTGCACTTGTACCTTTTTCACATTTTAGACATGGTACAACTTTACTTTGCTTTATTCTGAATTTATGCAAACTGCAGTAGTTTGAATCTTTTGTTGGTTTATTTTTACAAGGTTCGTGATCTCCAACTTTGAGAAATTGGCAAATGTTTTTAATTTTCTCAGTGTTTTCCATTTTCTTTTTCTTGTTATAATAAATATTTTTTTATTTTAAAGAAAAAAAATTAATATGATATATATTACAAAAATGAGTACCGAAGACGTTCACTACATTTTACAATTACACCGGGAAGGAGTAATTAATAATGATCAGCTTAGAAAGATGGTAGATGCTCTTAAAGAAGTTCCAAAGGAAACTCCAAAAGAGGTTAAATCTCAAACATTAGAAAATTTACTCAAAAGACGACGTGCTAAAAAACAACGTAAACGAGAAAAGCAGAAATATGATAAATTGCAAGATGAACAAAAGCAGAAATATGCTAAATTACGAGACAATGTTATAAGTGAACTGAAAGAGCTTAATGATAGAACATCTAAAGAAGAATTAAAACTAGTTGACAAACCAATATGTGGTTATTTCAAAGCATATGAAATATCCGCTCGCAAATATAAAGATCCTTTAAAACTACTCCGTGATAAAAAATCTATTATCAGGGAACAAATAATCAAGGAGCTGAAAAATATGAAAGGAATAAAATTCCAGTTAGGTCTTACCGTAGAATTATTCAAAGATGATGGTGAGATAAAAAAAATATACCACTGCAGTTCTGCATAGTGAACAGAATACACTTTTATCTTCTGAGCGATTAGACGAGTTGTATGAAAAATCATCTTCTGACATACAAGAAAGTTTGGAAAGATTTACAAACACAGCATCAGGATTAGAAGTTGATTACTGTGTTACACTTTATTTGAATTTTGCAAAGTATGAGCCACTAAAAGGCTCATCATATATTCTTTTGCCTAAAGTAATATCAAACAAGAAAGCAGTTATAAATGTGAAGAATTATGATGATAAATGTTTACTTCATGCTATAAATGCAGCTCTGCATCCAGCCAAAAAGAATTCTGATAGAGTATCAAGTTATCCTAGCATAGACTTTTTGAAAACGGAGGGGGTTGATTTTCCAACTCCAGTCCCGCAGATAACCAAAGTAGAAAATCAAAACAATCTTGCTATCAATGTTTATGGATTTACTGCATCAGAAAAACATAATAATGTATCTATTTTTCCATACAAAATATCAGAGCAGCCGAATCATATAGAAAGAATTAATTTGCTGTTAGTTTCTGAAGATGTTGAAGTTGAAGAAGAGAACGAAGATGATCCCAACAACGAAGAAGGAATTATAGATGATAATTACAACCCCGATGATTTTGTTAATATTACTCAACAAAAACCAAAAGAAACAAAATATCATTACTGCATCATTAAAAATTTAAACAAGCTACTTTACAGCCAAAACAAACATCATGGTAAAACTTATTTCTGTGATCGTTGTCTTCATGGTTACTCTGGAGCAAATCTACTCACCAAGCACAAAGAAGACTGTGATGGTATTAATAAAAACTCTTGCCGAATAGAAATGCCAAAAAAAGGTACAATCATCAAATTTAAAAATCATCAAAATCAAATGTTTGTGCCTTATACAATATATCCTGATTTTGAAAGTGTAGTCAAACCACAATCAATTAAATTTGGACAGAAATCTGAAATCACAAGTGTGCACGAAGCTTGTGGTTTTGGATACCAGGTTGTTTGATATGATGGCAAAGCAGAAGAACCTGTTATTTACAGAGGTGAAGATGCTGTTGAAAAGTTTTTAAATCATTTGGAATGTGAAAAGAGCAAGATCAATAATATATTTGCTCACCCGAAACCATTAATCATGACACAGCAGAATGAAATAGATTATGAAAAAGCAACACACTGCTGGATATGCGAAAATGAAATAGGTAGGAAATGTGGTAAAAACTGTAAAGTAAGAGACCACTGTCATTTTACAGGTGAATACAGAGGTGCAGCACATAAAAACTGCAACCTAAAACTAAAAATAAAACCAGGTAAAACAATCATTCCTGTTATATTTCACAACCTCAAAGGATATGATAGTCATTTGATTATGCAAAAAATACATAAAATGAAAGGTAATATAACATGCATTCCAAACAACGCTGAAAAGTATATTTCATTTAGTGCTGGACAGTTTAGATTTTTAGACAGTTTCCAATTCATGAGTAAAGCTTTGGAAGATTTAGTTGCTGCAACAGATAAATCTGATTTTAAAATTACTAAAAATCATTTTGGCGAACAAGCAGATTTACTTTTACGAAAAGGTATTTATCCGTATGAATATATGGACAGCATGGAAAGATTTGATGAAACAGAATTACCGCCTATAGAAAATTTTTACAACAGTCTTAAAGATGAAAGTATAAGCCCCGAAGATTATAAATTTGCTCAAAAAGCATGGAAAGAATTCAAATGTAAAACTCTTGGTGATTATCATGATTTATATTTGAAAACGGATGTACTTTTATTAGCAGATGTGTTTCAAACATTTAGAAAAACATGTATGGATGCATATAAACTTGATCCTTTGCATTATTATACAGCACCTGGATTATCTTGGGATGCTTTACTTAAACATTCAAAAATAGAATTAGAACTTTTGACAGACATTGACAAACACTTATTTATAGAAAAAGGTATGCGTGGTGGAATTAGTATGGTATCAAAACGATATGCCAAAGCAAACAATTTGCATGTAGCTGATTATAACCCTAACGAGGAAAACAACTTTTTAATGTATTTTGATGCAAATAATCTTTATGGATGGGCAATGAGTCAGCCACTTCCATATTCTGGCTTTGTTTGGAAAACCAAAAACAAGAGTGGGAGATTTTCTAAACCAAAACCTGGCAAAGGACAAATGCTTGAAGTTGATTTGGAATATCCTAAAAAACTTCATGAATTTCATAATGACTATCCGCTTGCACCGGAAAGATGAGCAGTGAAAAAAGAATGGTTGTCTGAATACCAAACAGATCTGTTAGAAAATAATGGCATGATAAATACAGAACAACTAGTTCCCAATCTTAGGGACAAAGAAAAATATGTGATACATTACAAAAACCTGCAACTGTATTTATCTTTAGGCATGAAACTAAAGAAAGTACACAGAGTATTAGAATTTAATGAAAAACCATGGATGGAATCATACATAAATTTAAACACAGAACTTAGGAAAAAAGCTAAATCAAAATTTGAAACAGATTTTTACAAACTTATGAACAACTCTGTGTTTGGCAAAACAATGGAAAATCTACGCAAGCGGACTGATATAAAACTAGTCAGAACTGACGGCTCCGAAAATGAAAAGATAAGAAAAATAATAGCCAAACCCAACTTTAACAGGCGTATAAAATTTTCAGATGAATTATCAGCAGTACATGTAAACAAAACAAAATTAACATTAAACAAACCAATTTATGTTGGAATGGCAGTATTGGATTTATCAAAGTATATGATGTATGATTGGTATTATAATACTTTGAAAAAAAGGTACGGAGATAACTGTACTTTATTATACACAGATACTGACAGCTTGCTTGTAGACATCAAAACAGATGATGCATACAAAGACATGGCTGAAATGAAAGATGAATATGACCTAAGTGATTATCCTGAAAATCACCCAATGCACGATGATACAAACAAAAAAGTATTAGGTAAAATGAAAGATGAATGTGCTGGTGTTGCTATAGCCGAGTATGTTGGATTGAGGCCTAAGCTATATTCGATTTTGAGAGCTGATGAACAACTCATTAAAAAAGCAAAGGGTGTAAAAGAATATGTAGTTAAAAAACACATAAACTTTGAAAACTACAAAGATGCACTATTTAACAAGAAAAAATATACCCATGAAATGAATATGATGCGATCAATAAAACATCAAATATACGGCATAACAGTAAATAAAGTAACTTTGTCACCATTTTACTCAAAAAGATACATCCGAGAAGATGGAATTACAACTGATGCACATGGCTTTTACAAAAACTTATGAATTTGTGTATCAGCCGGAACAATAAGTAATTCTTCTTTGACAAATCCTCTTTGTGGCGCTGGTGCTTTCAAATAATAAACTCTTATACCTTGCGTCACTATATAACTTTTAATCTTGTGAATATCTACACTCCACATTGGATCAGTTGCTCTGCGTCTTCCACCTTCTTGTTTCCCGGGTTGATATAAATATCTTACACTTGCATTCATACAGATAGGATCACCTTTTAATATTTTTGTTTCAACAGGAGGAGGCTTTTTTGTCTCCGCATTTATGGCTTTAACAACTTCTGGTAATCTCTTTACCCATTCTCTATTACGTTTTTGGGAATCTATTTCCTTAGCATACTGATAGCCAAACAATCTCTCAGCTAATGTTCTGTTAAATCTTTCCACTAAAGCTTGGTCTCTATGTATTTCTGTTCTGCCTCGTCTGATATTTACTTTGTGTTTTACCATCAATACTGATACTGCACCCATAAATTCTCTGCCTGGATCTACTTGTAATAATTTTGGATATTTTAAATGTCGACTGTATATTTTTTCAAATGCTTTAGCAACTTCTTTACTATCCTTGGAAGTCAACGGCTCTGCTTCTTTGTATCTACTTGCAATATCAACAACAGTCAACGCATATTTATATGTCTTGCGTCCACGACCAATCCCAAAAGTATCATGCGGTAAAAATAACAAATCAGCTTGATGCACTCCATTCTTAGTAGAAACATCAAACCTGGGTCTAACTATTTTCTTCGGCGCAGGTAAATAAATCTGCCACACAGCTTGTTTTTTTAAAAATTCTAAGGCCTTTTTTTCACTGACACCAGCCTCTTTTGATAATTTTTTAACTGCTGTGTAACCTCTCCAAAATCCTTTTGGGCTGTAATAAATCTTTTCCATTTTTTTCTACTAAAGAATAAACTTTATATAACTATAAAGAAAAAATGGAAATCACAACTGCACAATTTGATGAACTGCTTGAAGAGCAAAATCAATATAGCACAAAGAAATGGACAGACTTGGAACTAAATAAAATATACACTATTACAGATACAAAAATAGTAGATACTGAATATGGTCCATCCATGGTATTGACATTATTAGACAATGGTGAAGTATGGGCGCCTGATCATCTCAAAAATAAATTAGAGAAGAGTGCTAAACCACCATATTATATTCGACCACTTGGATTGAAACCATGTAAAAACAACAAAAAAAATAGGTATCATGCATATGACTTAGTCTTTTCAAAGTAACATATTTAGTTATTCCAAAAAAAAAAGAATCCAAAGTAATTATAGTTTTAAACTATTTTTTTTATGAAATCAATTTGTACGCCACAAATCCAGTTGCAGCCATGCCCACCACAATAAACGTAATTTCTCTATTCTGTTGATCCGGAGATGGTGTATAAAAATCACTCAACTTGGGCTCCGGTTCCAAAAGTAAATGTTTGCCAGTTGTATAATAATACTGTTTCATAGCTTGGTCTACATCATCAAAAGTCTGCTTTGCATGATGCTCTTTTTGCAGTTGCTTATTAATAAAATCTAATCTCTCTGTTCTTTTTTTATTCCACTCCACTTGTGCTGCGTTTAATTGTTCTACGGCTTTGTCATGTCTTTGTCTTTCCTCATCTGAATGACTTCCCATTTTTGAAAAGAAATAATTTGAACCAGTAAACGCTAATGCATTTGTTAATGCGCCACCTATCATCATTGCTACTGCACTTGCCATTTTTTATATATATATTTTTTAAAATTATTTCATAATATCCGCAGGAATAATACCTTGCTTAATCAGCATATCCTTTGTAGCCATTGCTAACATTATATCTATAGACAGCATCCCAAAATCTCCCCATATAAAAGCCACTTTAGGGGCTGGTCTTTTTAGTATTTTTCTGCCAATTTCAGAATATCCAACAGTTAGAAGTGTTTCCAATCCTGCATGATACATCATATTTACAATTTGATTTCCATCAATACTTGCTGCCATTTTTTTTATATGATTATTTTTTTTAAATTAAATTATTAAATTAAATTATTAAAAATCAAACGGGTCTTTTGGTGCAACATGAACAGGTTGCACAGCTACAGGTTGCGTAGCAGTTTGCGTAGCAGATTTTTTGTTATAAATATACAAACCCAACCCAGCAATACCTAATAAAACCAGACACGGTGGAATATAATTTTTGTATACGTTTATTTTGATTTTTTCTGGTTTTTCTTCATCTGTTGTTATTTTTGTTATTTGATTTGCAGCATTTTGATTTGTAACATCTTGAAGCAAACGCTTTGCCTTTCTTGCCGCTGCTCCTTTTTTTCCAGCTTCTATTCTTTTTGGATTTTTTACTTTTTGTTGTTCAACAGGTTGTGTAACAACAGGTATAACTTCACTCTCTTGGTTCTCCATTTATATTATCTATAATTTTATTTTTATAAAAATCAATATGTCTAACAGTTGTCAGTATTGCTGTAAATGGTGCTAAGCACATTCCATACCTGTAATACAACTCACAACAAGCACTTGTCAAAGCATGATTAATAAATGGGTCTTCTTCCAAATCTTCTATCAGTTTTGGTGGATTGGTTACATTAAAATATTTTGATACTCCCATCACATACAAGTTAATAAAAGAATTGCCTAAAGTCTTGGTCATACTTGCCCCAAGCCTTGCTTCATATCTGCAGTAAAGTTTGTTAATTTCATCTGGTGGCATGCCATCTATGTTTGTGAGTTGTATGTCCTTACCCAAATATTGACGACTACCACCGCCAGCCACTATGGCTGATAATCTTTCTTTTTTTGTTTCTTGTTGCTTTGATTCATCTGGTTCCGTCTGTTCCGATATATTTTGTAATAGTTCTTCCGCATTCATTTTTATATTATTAATCTTATTTTTTATCTTGAAATAAATATAAAATACAAAACAACTAGCTGCGATATTTATGCAACTAGTAATTGTTAGTATTGTTAATAGCATTGTTATTAACATTGCTATTTTTTTATTAGCATTGTTAATTTGCTGCAAGCATTGCTATTAACATTGCTACTTTGCTATGAGCAATGCCATTAGCATTACTATATTTTCTGATATTTTCATTATATTTTCATGTCAGTATTGCTATTAACATTGCTACTTTTCTGTTAGTAGTACTATTAGCAACAAAGCAATGCTATTAGAAAAAAAGAATTGCTGGTAGAAATTATTCAACCCAATAACCAGTTGGTTGGTCAGTCCTCAATATTAACTTGGAATATTTAGTCTTAGCTAAAGTTTTTTTTATTCTGGTTCTCTCCTCCAACGTTGGAATAACATCATTTTCTCTCAAACAATTTTCATAACTATCTCTGTCCTTGGTGTAAAACATACACAACCATTTTACTTGATCCCTCAAATCTTTCAATACAGAATTATATCTCTGTGAAATGACCCACACTGATTGTTTAGCGTGACGACCAGAGAATGCCAACTCTGATAACATATCTTTTTTCTTTGTTAATTCTTTTGTGGCTGAGCAATCGTCAATAATGTATAATGTGGGCTGGCCAGCATATTGTTTGAAAAAGAAACGCAACAGTTCTTGTAACATTTCTTTGCCTTTGCTAACGGGATTGACAATTATTATTTTTTTATCTCTCGGGTTTTTTACATCTCCTATCCAGGATCTATTTTTATAAGCCTCGTTCCACTCTATGGTTGGACACAATATAATTATATGTTTAAAAACTCCAACATACTCTTGTTCAAGTATGTCAAGAACAAACTCTGTTTTACCACAGCCTGTCTGACCACAAATAATGGCACTGTGTGAATATTTAGGATATTTTTGTTGCAAACTAGTATCCTGCTTCTTTGAATCTTCCATCTTCGAAATTGATTTGCGCATCTTGTATTATATATATGTAAATATTTAAAGTTTGATCTGCATCTGCTTTTTTATTTATTAATATCGTTATGCCTTCACTGCCGTTTTCTATTCTTCTTCCACTGCCGTGTAATAAATTGTCATTACATGTTCTAAGGTCAAGCCACAAAGCATATAATTTTGTCAAATAAGTCTCAAGAGAAACATTGGTAAAGTTTAAGTCCCTTGCTACTATTTCTGTCTCTTTGTTTCTTTTTGATGTTAAAGCAAAATATTTGTTGATTTCATCCCAATGTTGATATGCCTTCATGCCCTGACTATACAACTGATTTGGTACTCCCTCTATTGTCATTTCAACCTTTTCAATCTTTGGGTTGTAATAGGTTTCCGTGTCTGTTCTTTCTGGGTCTTCAAACAGCATTAAAATACCTTTCATGCTTCGTGCTGGTACATTAATGTTGATGTTCCAAAGAGTATCAGATTTGTTTGCTATTATTTTTCTATGTCGCAAGATACGATCATACATAAATGACATCTTACCATTGATTTGCTGTCTTATTTGTCTGGCTAATTCAACATCACTAACCGTATCAAATTCCAAGCAGATATTTTTTATTACATAAGATGCATCAGCATCACTGCTTTTAATAACTTTGTTATAATCGTTAAACGTTAATTCATATTCTAACCTATCACCAAGCCCCGCTTGATAAAATGGCATATGACTTTCTAACATTTCAAAGTCCAGTGGAATACAAAATCTATTTCCATAAGCTGCTGCTATAGCTTCATCTTTGGTGTCTGAGGAAGCATCTCCCGCGCTAACTCTATGTTTTAGCATGTTTGGTTTACCAATACCTTGGTAAGCTATGTTTTGTCGTTCGCTAGGGCTTTTCCATAAATCTACATAACAATGATATATATCACTGTCATCTATTGACATGACTTCATTGCCACTTATTCTTATTGTCATTTTTTTCACAATTGTTCTACCCAGATTTTGAAATAGAGTAGCGTTGGCGTCTGTTCTGCTTTTAAGTTCTATTTCAAAGGCAAGACGAGCAGTACTTGGAACTATCACATCATTAGTACTTAGATTGGGAAATCTCACAAGCAGTTGCTGGTTTTGGTCTATTGTTGAGGGATTATTAGTTATTACTACACTTGTGCGGATGCCCTTGGCACCATGAGGTTCTCTTAGTTTTCTATGAGGGCTGAGTTTGTTTCCGTAAGCCGACATTGTTTTTATTTTTTAAATATATTTTTTAAAATTAAATAAAATAAACAATGTCTGCTGAAGGAGGATTTGAAAATCCTGCGTTCGATATTGATGATATGACTGAAGAAGACTGGGATAGAGCAGATAGAGCACTTGAAGATGAATTCATACAACCTGACTCAGAATTTCAGAGACAAATTGTAAATGAAAATAATCTTATTGATCAGCTTGAAGGAGAAGATAAAACAGAAGAACAGCTTACACAAAAAAATTTGTTAGTAGATCAATTTTTTACTGAAGTTAATGCTGAGATCAGCGGAATTGATTATAAAAATGATTTCAGAGCGGCTGAGGACGAAAACGGTAGAACAATGTTATATGCAGTTCAGTTGGGAACAGATGATGTTCCACTTACCTATTATAAGGGAAATAATCCAAACGAACCAATCAAGTTTTATGCGCTGGACACTCTACTTAGAAAACATGGCATTGACTTTATAAAAAATAATTTAAAAATATATGATTATTTAGCCCCACGTGAAAGAAAGGCTCAGGGTAGGGCAGAATTAGCATCATTGGTAAAAACAAGAGATACCATCACAAAAAAAGGAGAAAATATACAAATGCAAACTTTTTCAACAACTGAAGATGTACAAAATACAGTAGATGCCGTAAATACAATTGAGAGTAATTTGAGTAATATAATAGATGAAACTCATTCTAAAACTGCTGTTCAAACACAAACAGAAGGTCTAACAATGCGAGAGATACGAGGTTTAGATAAGGTATTGCAAAGCTTTCGTGGAGAACTTACTATTAATCTCTCAAAGCTCACTGAGCTTGATAAAGACATAACAAAAGAAAAACAAAAATTAGAACAAGTTAGCACCCCCGGGCAGGAGGATGAGTTTCAACAAGAGCGCATACGTGACAGAATAAAAAATTTAGAAGATGAAAGAAGTGCGCGACTTGAAGTGGCGAGTGAAAACAAAGAAGCATTACGCAGTCAAATAAACAGGATAAAAGAAACTATAAATAAGGTGTTAAAAAAAGACACAACATTGGGTGAGTGAATCAAAACCTTGTTTAGGGAGCAAGGTATTACTATTGTTAGTATTTTGACTGCCTTTGGTATGATTATTGGGGTATTAGTTGAGACCATTATTCCTACAACGGGAGGAGGGACTGCACCAACTCCAACTCCAAAGCCTGATCCATCAAGTGTAAAAGACTGGATAAAAAAACAACTATTTAATCTTGGTAAACTTCTTGCCAACCTAGCTGGTAAAGCTGCTGCAGCACTTCCAGGAGTTATTGGTGCAATAGTATCATGGCTTTTATCTGCAACAGGTAATGTTATTAATTGGCTTGGTAACAATCTATGGGCTTTGCTTGTGTTTGTTTCCGGGTTGTTATATGTGGCAGCCAAAGAGTGGTTTAGTAAATCTCGTAAATAAGTAATGCAGCAAGACCTATTACTATAGTACCAACAATTATAGTTGTTTTGTTATCTTCGTGTTCAATCGCTATTTTTTGTATTTCTGGTGGGTTATGCTCCACAGTTTTATGTATTGTTGATTTATCGAAGTCCGGTAAAAATTTCTTTGTCGTGGTGCCTTGAAAAGGTTGAATATTTTTTGGTGGCACTGGTTTTACATTTACATCATTATTCAATCCTAATGCTTGTGCATCGGTTGCTATTACAATTTCATTATTGTAGTCTTGTATTATTCCGATTCTTAATTCCATGTCACTTGGAGACATGTACAATCCACTTCCATAGACAAAATTTACTTTACTTCTTGCATATTTTAGGGTGTTTTCATATCTTGAAATTTGACTGGGCAAGTCGATGGGGCTATTTATTGCGTCCTCTACATTTGCTAAAAATTGTTTCTGTGCATCAAATGCTGTTCCAGTTCCAAGTATATCTGTTCTTGTTTGTGATTGTGAACCAAGAATTGCCCAGCAGTATGTTCTTATGCTGTCATTGATTCTTTCTACTCCAGCTCTTGTAAATCCCACAGAACAATCTAGTATAAAAGTAGACCAACTATTATCAGCCTCAAATCCTTGTGCAATGTAATCAATATGATATGTTTTATCACTCTCATAGACTGTAAAACTCATCGTTTTGTTGTCGTATACAGTATTTACCAAAGGATGATAACCAATATGTGTCCAGTAATTGTAAATTGTTCCTAGACCATTATTATAGCTTTGTTTCTGTCTCCAGTCTGAATTTAAGTCAACGTTAAACTCCTTGCATATTCTCTCGTATGCGTTTCGGTTATATGTGTTACTAAATGCATTCCAATTTGAGTCTTGCGGCATTGCTACACTCATTTCAAATAGTATTCTTCTGACTTGGTAATAGACATGAAATCGAAATAACGAACCAACCAGGGCATCAGCTTTTAGGTGGTTGTTAAAATCAATGCCACATCCAGTTGTCGCACACCAAATAGCAAAGTTTAACTGATTCTGCCAAAATAACATCCAATCTGTTCCCCAGCGTTGGACTATAGCATCTGATTTGACGTATGAGAGTCTGTATTTTTCAAAGACATTTGGAAATGATGCTTTAAAGCCTTTACCGTCTGATGTAATGACTATGTTTTGATTTATTATATCTATCACTTTCTTGCTAAAAGTATTTAAATAGTGAGCATCTGGGTTATATTTGAATTCTTCAGAAATCATTTTTATTTGTGTTTTTATATATATATATTAAAAAAATAATGTTTCATACAATTTCAAACATAGACAACTCTATTAATTTACAACAGTATATCGATAATAGAGATGGAACTAAGCGCGTTGGATTAAAAAGTTTTACATACACTATCGGTTGGTATAATATTATTAATGAAACCATAAAGACAAGAAACCCAGATAAAATAGAACATTTACCAGGTGGACTCTATAACTTTCAAGACTTGGTAGAAGATTTTAAAAAGCTAAATGAAAAGATTATCCTGGACAGTATTGTCCAAGCTGGCTTCGCAATTATACATACGCCAATAGAAACACGAATGTCAAGCGGTCTTTCAAAAATGCTGGGATACAAGGACAGAAAATGGTTAACAGGTACTAATATAGGAAATTACCCAATGGATTTAGCTCCTTACAAACAGCTATATGTTCATCTGAAACAAGTTAATACGAGTAGTAATTATTTCAATGGTGCACCAAGCACTATTATAGGTGTTGTGCCTGTAGTAAATAAGAAGTTCGGAGATATAGTATATACAAGTTTTTATCCTGAATATCACTGTCTTATGAATGGGGCAATTTCTGAATTCACAATAGAAGTCAGAGATGAGTATGGTAACAAAATATTTAATAGCGGTTTGCCTATGAGTTGTGTTTTAGAAATTATTTAAAAAATATATTTTTATAAAAAAAAACAATGAGTATATTTGGACCACCAAGCACTAAAAAAACAGAAGACTTAGAGGCTTTGATAAATGATGTTCAAAATTTATATAGACGAATTGTGCCTTTTGTTAGCCAGTTTAATCATTTAAAAAATAGAGTTGATAATCTTAAATATGGAATTATAACAATATTTGCAGAGGCTAAGGGCCCACTTGTATCAAACAGAATACTCTCATTTGGTAATGGTGGAGCAGAAAAAAATGTGGGGCATGTAATGACACGCCGTGGACGGATTATGGGAATAGGTTTAGCATGTGAACGATTAGTTGGTGACGTAACTGTAATAGTTTCTGTCAATGGTGTTGAACAACCAAATTATGGTATAACGCTTCACATCATTCCACGCAATCATGATAACTTTGATAAGCCTTTAGAGATTGGTGCTGGTTCTGTTGTTAACTTTGTATGCAAGGTTGCTAACGCTACAGCTGTAAATACGGTGGCATCATTATTAATTGAATTAATTTAATTTTTTATTTATTAATAAAAAATGAAGCAACCGACAGCACCAAGTTTATATCCTGATTTGTCAGTGGAAAATTCAGTGGAAAACGGACAAAATTATAGATTACAAAAGATTTCAGAGATTGAAAAAAAGTTAATTACAGAACGAGATATACGTCAGTCTCTTTATAAAAAATATAAACGTGGTATTAATATTACAGATGGAATTGACACTACCTTAATATCTGCAAGTGTTATTATGGCTGGGATTGGATTTGTTATTCCAGTTTTGCTACCTTTAGAAATAGCAGCAATAGTATGTGGAGCTACAGGTGTTTGTGTTAATTTTATCAGACGAAAGCTTAATGCAAAAGCTCAAAAACATCATGAAATAAAAACTTTGGCAGAGGCAAAGTTAAATAGTATAAAGCAGTTAATATCAAAAGCGTTGAGTGATGCACAAATATCTGATCAAGAGTTTAAGATGATTTTAGATGAGTTAGATAAATATTATAGTTTAAAAGAAGACACCAAACAAAAAAAGGCTGAAATAAGTGAAGTTCAAAAAAAAGAACTAGTGGAGCAGGGAAGAAAAGAAGCAATGGCAACCTTACAAAAAAGTCTAAAAAGTGTGAGATTTATTGTTTTAGTAGTGTGTTTGAGTATGATCCACCACCTTTGTATTCAAGGTCAGAAAATTGTTGATTTGAATGTAATTTTAATAACAAATCAACAAATTTGTTTTGTATTAAAGAAACATTTTATAATTTTGATAACTTATAAAAAAAATTTAAACTTGCAATCTTCACTACCCCTATTTTAAAAAAGTTTTATAAATCAAGTAAAATCACCATTTCATGGTGATTGTGAATTAATACATATATATGTAAATTGGGTGTTACCGGATCAGGATCGAGCGAAGCGAGATCTCTGAGCCGGGACACCCAATTTACATATATATATACCTCACATAGATTGTTGAGACATACATCAGAGATCATCAGATTCTCTAACAGAAATTTTACCTGTTTAACTAATTTGTCATCCAGTGCCACAAGAACAGTAGGTTGGTTGCCTAACTCGCGTGTTCCAATAAGTTACCTTGACAACTTACCTTGACAACTCATTGATTACCTTGACAACTCATTGATTACCTTGACAACTCATTGATTACCTTGATAACTCATTGATTACCTTGACAACTCATTGATTACCTTGACAACTCATTGAACCCTTATTGAACTTTTATTAGTCTCTATCATCCAGACACACTCAAGCTGACTGCGAGAGGTCTGGATGATCGGGCCTAAACTTTTTATTGATGTGGGTCAAGACCGCATGTAACACTGGCAAAAAGAAAAGAGTAACTAGCGAAATTTTATCGGTAACCGGTAAAAGACGAAGGGGTATAAAAACCACTTCCGAACCCCCGCACCTCCGAACCCCGAACCCTTTACGGAAATTAAAAATATGTATAACTGACAATAAACGAATCATACCGTTATAATTTTAACTGGTATGGATGTATTTAATGTACATATATATATGGTTAGTATTTGATTGCCTTAATTAAAGTATTTGTGACAAAATTGCTATTTTATTCATCGCTAAGGGTATAAAACCCACTTCCATTCCGTACCGAACCCTAAATCTCCGAACCCCTAGTTTTTGAACGATACGAGTAATTTGCCGGGACTTGCCGGTCTCGGGTAGAACGTGTTAAACGTTAAATTATTTTTTGTAATCAAAACATTATATTGAGATTGTGGAAACTAATTTGGTGTGTTGATATATGATTAAATAAATGACAATGATAAAAATGTTTTTTAAAAAATCATGTTTTTGATGTTTGTATTGGTGTATTTGCATGAAATTGAAAACGCCGGGCTCAGTTTTAGAAACGCCAGGCTCGTCTTTAAACCATTATTACAAACTAATTATCAAATTCTAATTGTATTTTTCACATTGGTTATGTAAAATGACTCATTCTCAATATGATTTTTAAAAAAAACTTCATTATTTTGTAAATACGGGTACCAAAATGTGTATATTTAGACTATGTACCCTGCAGTTGGAAATTTCTTTAACCTCTAAACGCCAAGCTCGTCTTTGAATCATTACTACAAACGTATTATATATATATAAAGAATGTATGTTTTACATTGGCTATGTAAATAAAACCATTTTAAATATGACTATATGGAACTATGACGTCATAGTTTTCAAAATGGCTAATCCATTTTAGAACAACTTTCAAATGGTCATATCTTTTTCGTTTATCATCCGATTTTGATAATTTGTTCACCTTTTTGTAAGTTTTTCAGAGCTCCCAATAAAAGAGCTGTTTGGGTGTGTCGCTACATTCCCTTTAATAAATTAGACTCTCTTATGTCAAAGCAATGGTAAATATTTATAGTATGCCTTTAAAAAACGCATTCAAAACAATTAATGTACATATGCATGTATCACGAAAGTGGGTGAACTTGATATAATTTATGACGATATGTTGTAATTGTCAATATATAAAAAGAAGTGTTGTTAATATAAAACATACATATTTGCTTTCCTCCAAGTAAAACGTATTATATATTTATTATATGAAAGTCACCATGAAAGGGAGAGACAAACTTTTGTATTTTCTTATTTATATGTAGGCTATAAACTATTGTATTGTGGTTTAAAGCTGAAAATAATTATGTTATGTTACGTTATGTTATTTTATAGCTAGTTTTCACCCCGTTACGTCACTATTTAATTTCACGTCATTTAAACTGAAAACAAGAAATACTCATGCAGTATTCTTATTATTTCAGATTGTTTGTGTATTGCTGAAATTAACAACGTTTATATAACAGAGATGTGCTTATACAGAAATATGAAGACAGGTATACGATGGAATCAAATTAGTGAATCCAAGGTAATACACATACATATACCTGAAGCGTGTCATTGATCTTTGTGTGTATCCCAAGACACGTGTCTGTCTCAGCGGGTGTCACACCTATGGTGTGACTGCATTAACCCGTGAATTGTTTGGTAATACACAAGTGTTTTGATTCCATTAATCCGTTAATTATTTTTTAAAGCCGTGGTGTTGTTATATTATGCTAATCCCATTAAATCGATAATACACAATTATTTTTTTAATTAAGTTCGTATTCACGTGATACAAATACAAATACAAATACAAATCTTTTATTCACTCAGTTCATACATATACATGAAAACATGAGGTAATGCATATAGAATATATCGTACAAGGCTCTATTACATGAGTTATTTAGTATTAACAATAGATTATTAGACAGATGTAAATCAAGTGAATTTACTTTACTGTATGTATTGGAGGAGCTAAATTATATTCGTAATTTAAAACTATATCTATCATTTATATATAGTTCATTTTCACCACACTGTCGAAGAAGTAATTTACAACCACACTCTCGTATGACTTAACACACATTTTTCAAATCTCATAATAACATATACGCATACATTTCTACTTGAATCTATTCAATATTTGCTTTACAAATTCACACGCTTTTCTAAATTCTTTCTTGTTTGTTGAATTCATAATGTTGTAAAATGTATGTATATTCGGCTTTTTATAGTATTTCTTTTTCAAAAAAGTCTTTCGTAACATACTAAGTGTTTTACAAGTTAGAAGGTAATGGTATTCATCTCTTATATCTTCATTACATAAAGTACAGACTCTGTTATTATGCACAATTTTATTCCAGCGTCCAGTTTCAATTGGTAACTTGTGGTTTCTTGTTCTAAACTTTACCATATACTTGAGTAGTTTACCGGGTGTATCTGTCAAGTATCTCTCAAAGCCAAATTTAGTTTTAAATAATCTGTATATATAATAACTACTAGAGTTTTCAACTGTTTCATACCATTCGTTTAAAAATAGATCTACGAGCTTTTGATGCGCAGATGCAATCAACCACTTACTATTTGGAAAGTCGTGCGTTTCCCAGATGCCACTAAACCCACATTTAATTAAGATTTCTTTGATACATTTAAGCCATTTAAAATGATAGATAGATAGGGTGCATTCAGTTATTTAAAACATAATACATTAATATATAATTAGTTTATTAATCAAGAATATTACCTTCACATGAAGCGTGTCATTGATCTTTCTGTATAACCCGAGACAAGAATCTGTCACACCTGTATGTCACACCACAGGTGCGATTGCATTAACCCGTTAATCTCATTAAATCGGTAATACACAAGTTTTTTTGTTGAAGTTTGTATGTGCGTTCAGTTATTAAAAATATAATTAATTGTTTATAATTGACTTATAATTACTGACACTATTAGATGGTTTTATACGCTGTTCAATTTTTTCCGACAGGAACGTGTCAATGTGAGGCAACAGATACATGTTATCATATAATTGCCGTAAAAAAAAGTTGAGGAATGAAATTAGTAACAGACGAAAAACAGAATTTTTTTTTTAGTATTATGCGGTACAAGAATAGGCCTCGTGCTAAAAAAAAATAGGACAGAAAAAGCAAAAATTAACAGACTACGAGGTTATACCGGCCCCAGATTCAAAATTAGCAAAGGAATCTGAAAACCAATCCCCTACTGATAAATACCTGATTCTAAACGAAGACACTGTTGAACAATTTGAACACAATTTAGAAACATCAACACCGTTAGGAAAAGAGAGAGTTATTAAAAAAACAGCGGCATAAAATCAGTTCCAACTAAATCATCGCATTCTCATTTAAAACCAATGTCAACGACTGCCAAATTAAATAAAAACAACAGACCACAGACCTAATAACAAATAGATTGGACATTATGAAAATTGTGTAAATTTCAGGTAGCACAGTTCGAAAATTTCACAAAATATTTCCCAACTTTAAACACACATATCATGAAGAGTTTTATAGATACAAGTTTCACTCAAGCCAAATACCATCACAAATTTAATTTTCTTTCCAATGATAGTATTTTGTTTTCTCTTACATTGAGAGCAAAAAAGGAGTTTGATGGAAACTTTGACTATGTCAAAACATTGATTTTTAAAAGAAAAGCGAAACATGATGACATTTTAAACTTTAAACTTTTTTTTTACACAATTTCATATTTTGAAAATAAGCATAAATTATTATAATACCATTTTGCTATTCACTATGAATCTTTTGGATGTATACTCATCAAAATCGGTGAATAATTGAGAGAGAAGATGGAAGGAAAAGTTAAGGTGCCACGTGATATTTTGGTTACGATAGGAAGTTTCCTATCTGTTTATTAATATGTCTGTGAACAGACACATAAATAGCACAGATGAAAAATCTAAAAAAAAGACTCATGTAACGATTCACTGAAAACCCAAACCAGGAACGTTTAAAATGCACGTTCCTGCACAAACCAATGCAATTTTTTTTTTTTTTATCTATTCCATCAGTTTCTCCCACAAATGAACACGACTTGCCCGATCTCGTCACAGAAGAAATTAATATCACTGTCGATAACTGCAGAGGACATAATAGAAATTGAAGAAAACACCGAAGAGAAAGATCTGTTGTTAGAGGATTATTGGATAAAAGATTTAAACAATAAGTGGTTAAACGATAAACACATGGGCACGGTTAACACTTTATTAAAAAGACAGTTTCCGAATATTAACGGATTTTAACCTACAATCAACGTTCCTTTTTTCATTGATTCTGAAAACCGTTGGAATACTGGAAAAACATTTTTACGCCAGCAATTACCATCCGCTCAAATTCATTTCAACGGAACTCAATTAAGAAAACACTTGCTTGATTGTTTGAACGCGGGAAAATTGATCTCATTCTAAAAAGAAAAGAAAATTAGTAGAAATTATGGCATCATAAGTCATATAGTGAAATGTATAAAAATTGAACAATCATGTATTTGTGGAATGCCCGCATTTGTAGACGATTTAATCCAATGTGTAAAAAGTGGTTACACAAACAATGTGTCGGAGTAGTTGATGATATGGATTGGCAATGTAAAGTCTGTAAAAGGCTAAACAGTCCAGTTGATGAATAGTGATGTAAAGTGTTCAATAGACCTACATGTTTGCATTATATCATACATATACCATGTCTTTCTGAAGAATTAAATTCTTATTATTCATGCTTTTTTTGTATATGGAATAAAATAATATACGATAATACGAGTTGTGTTTTGTTATTTGCTTTTGAAACACACGTCATATGCTTTAGTATACAAATAAATCGGTATGTCTCCATTGTTAACATGTGAAGCGTTATGTGAAAACATCGTAAAACGAACAAAATGCTGATACTGCAGCATCAAAAACTCAAAAATTATCAATTTCTATTTTAAAAAATATACTTTTTTTAATAGTCATATTTAAAATGGTTTTACATTCTTTTTATACATATAATACGTTTGTAGTAATGATTTAAAGACGAGCCTGGCGTTTAGAGGTTAAAGAAATTGCCAACTGCAGGGTACATAGTCTAAATAAACACATTTTGGTACCCTTATTTACAAAATAATAAAGTTTTATTTTAAAATCATATTTAGAATGAGTCATTTTACATAACCAATGTGAAAAATACAATTATAATTTGATAATTAGTTTCAAGTTTGTAATAATGGTTTAAATGATGATGATTTATTTTTGCTCAAGGATTCAGGCTAAGGGCTTGTCATGGGTTCGCTGATTGAGAAATGTACATTAAACTGTGGATTGCCCCCTTAACTAAAAGTTATGAAATAATTTGATTACTTCCCCTGCAGAAACGAATTTTCAAATAGGAGGTTTTCATCTAAGTGAAAGTAGAAACTAAGCACATGATTTGTTGTTTTCTTCTTTTACAAAACTCTTAAAACATATTGATGCAAGTTCATTTGAGTGAGTATAAGTTGTCTTATGCTTCTGTTTGGTATGTTCTATATTGCATATTAGATAATTGTAGCCTTCTCTGACAGAAGCCTGAGATGTCAAGCTGTGATAAATTCGTACCGAAATTGTCCCAATCTGCAATCATATGAACAAAATTGTACCCAATCATAGGAACAAAGTTTTAAGGATTATATCCCCTGGAACAAAATAAAGATTTTAATTTGGATATCTCAAACATTTCTGCATATTTTAACATGAAACTTCCAGTAGTAACTCATCTTATTATCATAGTTAGACTGGTATACCTGTCAGGTATAGGCTGTGAACACCGGTATTTAGCTCGGGCCGTACGGTACTTCGGCTATTTCCATGACCGAGAAATGTATGGACATTACCAAAGAAAAATGATGTCTTACTTCGCTAATTTAAATTTGCTTACATGTTCGATAAAAACTTCATGTTTATACTGAAAATCTAAAGCAAAAGACATTTAGACATCAAAATCATGCCGCTGCCATTATATAATAAATCATGAGTCACTGTCTCACGCGCTTATCGCATACATCATAGCAGCGTCAAGCGTTCGCGTGATTGGCGTTGACAGTGTTACTGGTTCTCTCGTTTTTTCAAAATGTACAAATTTCTTGAAAACGTCTCTCTGCATGGCACCAAAAACAACAAAAATAAACAAGAAAGAACATCTTAAGAAGAAATGCAATGTGCTTTACCATGACAAGGGGAAAAGTGAGAGGTCCTGAAATGTTTACATTATAGTTATACCAGAAAATATTTTAAAAATCTTATTTGAAACTACATAGCCTACAGGACTAGAAATTAACACTTTTAGTTTACTAGACCACCGGTCTAGTAGTTGGGTAAAATTGCTAGACCTTCTCAAAAATTACTAGCCCAATATAATATTCAATAGAAAATACTATTTTAAAGGGGTTGATGCACCATTTTCAATGTTTACTTTAAAGGGCTCTGAAAAACTTGAAAAAAGCTGAAAGAATTATCAAAATGCCATGACAAAAAAAAGAGATATGACCTATTGAAAATTTGGAAGGAACATAAATGGAGGCGGCCATATTTGAACGATGAAGTCATCGCGTCTTTTTACCATTTATGGAATATTGATAAACTATATTTTATAGCAAAGAAAATCACTGCAAATTGATTAAAATTAAATATACAGATGCAAAATGAACAAATGGTATGCTTATTTTTCATCTGCAATGTTTTTCTTTGCTTTAAACAACATTTTGCCAATATGCCATATATGGTAGAAAGGCGCGATGACGTCATCGTTCAAATATGGCTGCCTCCATTTATGTTTCTTTGCAAAGTTTCAATAGGTCATATTTTCTTTATCTTTCATGGCATTTTGATAATTCTGTCAGCTTTTTTCAAGTTTTTCAGAGCCCTTTAAAATAAACATTGTTTGATAATGGTGCATCAACCCCTTTAATTCAAGTTTCTGTTTCTTTGTACGAGTTTTACATTTACTGAAACTTTGGAAATATCAGGTTTTTAAAAGACCGGTTAGGTTAGACAGTGCTGTCACTACGTAATCTATCAATTTATAATTTATTTCTTATTTGAATAATTTTTGTTTCTAGCCCATCGGGACTACCCAGACACAGACTTTGCTAGCCCGGCAGCATTTTTGCTAGCCTCGGGCTACAGGACTAGTGCTAATTTCGAGCCCTGAGCCTAGCACTCTGATATTTTGCATATTTTGTTTAATCTCATGGGTTTTATACTAAATGTGTACAAAAAAAGTACCCTAAGGTTAGATTTGGCCAAGATCTCTGGTCTTTTTTTTTGTAATGACCAATGAGACCGATACAACAGTCTGTGATAACTAATACAGTTGCACATTTTCAAAATTATTAGCTGAAAAGTTCGAAGCTGTCTGACATGAAGCAATTATATTACATATTTGTCTGTGATTTGTTGAGGAAATACTGGGAATAGAAAAGCTATATCTAGTCGTTTACTCTACTGGGAAATATCTCCCAGTGGGGAGATATATTTCCCACCTTTTCCATCAATGGCGACAGAGTTCCAGAAATACGGTTGCCCGACGCCCCGGGCAAGTGGATTTTGGGTGCGGTGGTACAAAGTGACCTTTGCAAATCTGATTGCCCGCCACTTGCCCGACTGGACGTTTCCATTCCAGACCAAATCAAGTGGCAAACTAGCCATATCAGAATTTGATAACTGAATAAAACTGGCCGCTGTTTTTCACCGCTAGCGACTGTTGATAAGATCAAACAACTTTCGGTACAAAGAACATTCTCGCCCCAGGCAGCTTAACCCACACGCGCATTTCTCACCGTTTCACAATTTATATATTATCTCTGAGGTCAAGGTAATCAGGCTGCTATGTTAACAGGCTGTTCCATTGGGCGCCCCCGTATGCAAAGTTCTGCGTTTCAATACACTGGTAGTCACGTGACAAACAATTTAAGTCATTGCTTACGTCATATAGCTTGTGCTGTATGACGTCAACCGTTCTCAGCTTGTTCAAGATGCTTATTAATGTTATATGTACTGATGCATATAATGGGTTTATATCGGGGTGTGCGCATCATGGATTGGGAGCATGGCAAGTTTATTGTAATAAACATTTCATTAAAATTACTGTTAAGTTTGTCTTCATGACGTATATTTAGCAAGTGACGTCATGTAACGCGGTGCTTCCAACGGATGAAATATATGCGGGGTATTAATGGAACAGCTGTATTTATCGTAGAATAATACACAGTTGTCTCTCTTCTTTGTGTATATGAAAGACTGCGGAGGTCGTGTTAGAATTTTGTTTAGATAATCTAGCCGAAGATTTTTTCATAACGAAAATACATTTTCTTTTACTCGAAGCACTCGTTTATCAATGCGATTTTATGAGGTATTTGATGTATTTCATTGATAGACTCTGTAATTAAACGTATATGGAAGTGCATTCTACACAAATAAGTTGCATAACTAAGCGATATGCGCATGTCATGGGTTTTCGCGATTTCAAAACCTTCACGGAACCTCTTTCTCAAGTTCTGAACTTTCGCTTTTGATAAATAAGGTTACTGCTGCTACTTCTTAAACAATTCCTAGGGAAAACCCTATTCATGCCTCTTGCTTTCATCTAATTCCCTTTAGTTCAAAGTCAAAGGCGTAGGAACGTTACCATGGTTACAGATATTGGGGGCCAAGTGAATATTTTTAATAACGTTTTTGTCTTGTTTCTTTGCTTGTCACACATTTAAATGAACACAATAGCTTCTTTTTTTTCTGTCAACTGGTTAATTGTACACACTGTGACATTAAAAGTTCCATACACTAGCTGCCAAGCAATTTTTTTGGATGGTCGTCAAAAATAATTAAATACATTCTCCCTTTCTTTTTCAACTAAGTATAATGGTCCAAATTATGCGGCGGTCCATCCCGTTTAACATGAATAATAGTAAAGCGCCAATTTTTAGGGCAATTAAGTGTTCTTAAATGTGGGGCAAGTGACATTATGGGCAGGGCAAGTGACTTTTGAAAATCCAGTGGATTTTCAAAATATTTCCAGAACCCTGGGCGGGAACGCCAAATGACGTTCCGATTGTTTTACGGACGTCGTCGTCAAATTCCGCCACTAGGGAATAATGATTACGGAAATTAACAAAGAGTTCCGGTTCCACTTCTTTTGTTTGAATAACGTAACGTCGTCTTGGCGTTCTCGTGTAAACTGGTATAAAAAGGCGTGAATCATTAGATATATTAGTAAAATATAATTTTAAATTATGTAATATATAGTTTAATAAGGCCAAACAAAAAAATAGGTGTGTTTCCTATTGCATGCTCTAAAAAAATAGGGTCGGTAGGTAGGCATTTTCTTTTCTTTCTTTTTTTTTTTGGAGCAAGATATTACATGTATTTATCTCATAAACCCCATACAAGTGGATGATACAGCTGAAAGTTGCTCTGTGATGTCAGTTTACCTCGATATATTGTGATAAATCATTGTTCAGAACAAATATATAAAAAAAAATAAAAAGAAATTCATAAAAAGTTTTAGGGTCGGCCCCTTAAAAATAGGGTCGGTCGGTCGGTCCACCGGAAACACAGGTATTTTTTTGTTTGGCTGCCTCGGTAGAGAAATGGCCTCGCACTAGTTGTTATGTCAGGGCCATTTCTCTACCGAGATATTTCCCTTATTAAACTCTATAGAATGACTCATGCGGTTGGTGATGAGGGCTATTAAGTGTACCATATTAATCTCACAGAGGGTAACAATTCAAACTTGTCCAATTCATAAAAACTCCATGGACTTCAGAACTTCAAGATAGAGCACATGTATCATTTTATTAGGCTAAACAAAAAAATAGGTGTGTTTCCTATTGCATGCTGTAAAAAAATAGGGTCGGTAGGTAGGCATTTCTTTCTTATTTTTTGGAGCAAGATATTGTGAGATTCTACATGTATTTATCTCATAAACCCCATACATGTTGATGATACAGCTGAAAGTTGCTCTGTGATGTCAGTTTACCTCGATATATTGTGATAAATCATTGTTCAGAACAAATAAAAAAAATCTTTTATTTTTTTTTATTTTTCATAAAAGTTTCAGGGTCGGCCCCTTAAAAATAGGGTCACCGGAAAAAAAGATATTTTTTTTATTTGGCCTTAGTACATGTAAAAGTAAATGAGAAGGACTTACCAGCCAGAAGGACGACCAGTTTTCAAAAAAAGGAAGTCATTCAGCTTCCTACTTAAATAAACCCGAACCCTTGTTATTATGGTTTAATATGGAGCCAGTGAGCCTCGTGACATTTTGATCTTGTCCCGCAATGTCAGATCAATATTTTCAATTACAAAGCTTACACGGGGTATACCTTGTTATGTACCACGGTATTCGCTAAAATACCATGGTATACCATAGTACTTTACTTTCGTGGTACCAAACTCTAATAGTTAGAAACAGTTTTTAGCTCGACGCGGCGTCAGTCTGTCCGTCGGTAAACTTTTTTTGTAGCGACTACTCCGAAACTACTGAATGGATTTTCATGAAACTTTGAAGAAACGTTGCCCATGAAGTCTAGTTGATCCTAGCAAAAATTGACGTTGATGTGAAATCCAAGATGGCCGCCAAATCTAAAAATAGGTTTTTTAAAAACAAGTTTGTAGCGATTACTTCTTGAAAACTGTTAAGTAATATTGATATGGGACTTTTTCTAAAATGATCAGCATGACATGATGTTGGTCCTTGTCGAAAATCGTTTTGATTCGACGTTAAACATGGTTGCCAGCGGCCATCTTTGTTAACATAGAGTTATATAATGAAAACTTGTAGCGACTACTCCTCTGAAACTACTTGGCGGATTTTCATGAAACTTCACAGGAATGTTGCTCTTGATGTCTAATTGATCCTAGCAAAATTTCAGATCGGCCAGAAATTCAAGATGGCCACCACAGCTAAAAATAGATTTTTAAAAAATAAGTTTGTAGCGACTACTTCTTGAAAACTATAAGTGATATTGATATGGGACTTTTGATGTCTAATTGATCCTAGCAAAATTTCAGGTCGGCCGGAAATTCAAGATGGCTGCCACGGCTAAAAATAAATGATCAGCATGACATAATGTTGGTCCTTGTCAAAAATCGTTTTAATTCGTCGTTAAACATGGCTGCCAGCGGCCATCTTTGTTTATATAGAGTTATATAGTACAAACTTGTAGCGACTACTCCTCTGAAACTGCTTGGTGGATTTTCATTAAACTTTACAGGAATGTTGCTCTTAATGTGTAATTGATCCTAGCAAAATTTCAGATCGGCCAGAAATTCAAGATGGCCGCCACAGCTAAAAATAGATTTTTAAAAAATAAGTTTGTAGCGACTACTTCTTGAAAACTATAAGTGATATTGATATGGGACTTTTTCTTAAATGATCAGCATGACATGATGGTTATCCTAGTCGAACATTATTTTGATTCGACGTTAAATATGGCTGCCAGTGGCCATCTTTGTTTATATAGAGTTATATAATGAAAACTTGTAGCGATTACTCCTCTGAAACTACTTGACGGATTTTCATGAAACTTCACACGAATGTTGCTCTCGATGTCTTATTGATCCTAGCAAAATTTCAGGTCGGCCGGAAATTCAAGATGGCCGCCTTGGCTAAAAATAGATTTTTAAAATACAAGTTTGTAGCAACTACTTCTTGAAAACTATAAGTGATATTGACATGGGACTTTTTCTAAAATGATCAGCATGACATGATGTTGGTCCTTGTCAAAAAACGTTTTGATTCGAGGTTAAACATGGCTGCAGCGGCCATCTTTGTTTACATAGTTATATAGTACAAACTTGTAGCGACTACTCCTCTGAAACTACTTGGCGGATTTTCATGAAACTTTACCGGAATGTTGCTCTTAATGTGTAATTGATCCTAGCAAAATTTCAGGTCGGCCGGAAATTCAAGATGGTTACCATGGCTAAAAATAAATTTTCAAAAACAAGTTTGTAGCAACTACTTCCTGAAATCAAAATCAATCAGTAGAGCTTCAAGGTAAAACTAAAACTGCTTTTTTTAGCATGTTTTGAGGGGTGGGGTAATCTTAAAGAAATGGGACTAAAGTTGTACAGAAAATGCTTTTTGATACTTTTATTTGGTATGGAAACATGGGTAATTTTATTGTCTTCTAAGAAATATATGACACAATGATGATGTGATTTTATTTTGCTCAAGGATTCAGGTTAAGGATTTTGTCATGGGTTTGATTATTGAGAAATTCAAGATGGCCACCACGGCTAAAAAGAGATTTAAAAAAACACAAGTTTGCAGCACCTACTTGAAAACTATAAGTGATATTTGATATGGGACTTTTTCTAAAATGATCACCATCACATGGTATTGGTCCCTGTTGAAAATTATTTTGATTCAACATTAAACATATGGCTGCCACGGCCATCTTTGTTTACATAGAGCTATATAGTAAAAACTTGTAGCGACTACTCCTCTGAAACTACTTGACAGATTTTCATGAAACTTCACAGGAATATTGATCTAGCTATCAAAAACGTATCAGTAGACTAGAGCTTCAAGGTCATTGACCTCTTGTATTCATGAGTAGGGCACTCCAGCATATAATTTATCGACTAGTGAGGCTTTAAATCCCCAGTGAGGCTACTGGGGAATTTTCCCTTTGTTTAAAGGTTTAGTTTTATATTAAATTGATAAAAATAAACTAAGTGAACCATAAACCACCAAAAGAAATTACTCTGCCCGGAACATATAAAATAAAAGAACTGAAGAAGGTATTTCCTAACTATGGTTATGCGTCACGGTTAGCTATTTTAAACTTGGCAGTAAAAAAAATCTATGAACCTTTTTACGTTTTAAATTGGTCATTTCATAGCTTTTAATAAAAAATTTAAAACAAATTTAACCCCAAAAGTAGGCAGTGGTTTATAGTTCTGCTGTATTGTAGACTGCCAAAAGTAGCTGATGAGCTAACCAAAGTAAACCAAAGTAGGAGTGTAAATCATCCACCTACCTGTTATTTAAGGGAAGCCCTTCATCAGATTTTCCCTTTTGTCCTTTTTGTTCAGTAATATTATTGTAGTAAGGTGAGGAAAACTTAGTAGCTTAAGTGGGAATAGCACTGATCAAGATTTCTTAAAATTACTAAAAATAGATTTCTTTGTACAAATATGTATGATTTTGTTCCAAAACAGATGAGAATCTATTGAATTTGATTGTGCTTCTATTGTTCAGTGTCAGATATTTTCGTGAAATGTAAATATCAGATATTTTCGTGAAATGTAAATATCAGATATTTTCGTGAAATGTAAATATCGTGAAATGTACATTGTGTGACATCAATATCGATTTGTGATATTCAGTTTGTGACTATTATGGAAAGCTTTATAACTTAGGCAAAAAAAAAAATAGGTGTGTTTCCTATTGCATGCTCTAAAAAAATAGGGTAGGTCGGTAGGCATTTTTTTTTTTTTTCTTTTTCCTTTTTTTTTTTGGAGCAAGATATTGTGAGATTCTACATGTATTTATCTCATAAACCCCATACAAGTTGATGATACAACTGAAAGTTTCTCTGTGATGTCAGTTTACCCTGCCAGAGTACCCTGCTCTATAGGGTACCTCCAAAATATATTTATACACGACTCTTATATATATATAAATGAGGGGATTTAAACTGAAATCAAAACTTTTTCAAGAGGGCTGGCGTGGTGCAGTCGGTAGCCCGGCGGATTTGTAACCGGAGGCCCCGGGTTCAATCCTTCATGGTGCCACTGAGTTCCGTCGGTGTGTTCTTGGGCAAGGCACTTTCCCTTAGCCCCGTCCGTCAGATGGGGACGTAAACCGGGCGGTCCCGTGTATCGGTCTATCCTCCGAGCACGTTAAAGAACCATAGGAATCTATTCTATAATAAGAGTAGGACAGGTTCCTGGATTCCTATGTATCCTTCCCCTCTCTCTGGGACGGCTCTAAATAACCTATACTGTGTTGATGAGCCGTTAAACAACATTCAATTCAAGACAAGATCTATTGGAATCACATGCTGGGCTAGGGAGCAGGCCATCCAGGCAGTGAGCTGTGTCGCTGAGAAGGCATCAAGTTGGCTTTGGCTCCACAGAGAGGCCAAGAGCTGATGCTAACTACCAACATGCAGTGCCTGATCAGCACTGTAGCCCAACGCCATACTAGAGAGACTTGGGTTTTCAAAGGGGCCAAACACTTTACGATGTATGAAAACCCAACTGATGATGTTGGTTAACATTGGTAGTTTTAAAGCAGTACAGAGACTGTATTCTACAACAACATTGCAAGCATCCCAGATTAAATTCTAGCTGATATTCCAAATTATCAAGTTACGGTAAGCTGGTAAGTTTTGCTCTATTTCCAAACAAGGTTTATTTTAAAGGGCTCTGAAAAGCTTGAAATTATCAAACTGCCATGAAAAAATAAAACATATGACCTATTGAAAATTTGCAAAGAAACATATATGGAGGAGGCCGTCTTGGGACGATGATGTCCGCGCCTTTTAACCGTATATGGTATATTGACCAAATGTATTTTAAAGCAAAGGAAAGTAAGCATAAAATGTATACATTATACATCTGTATATTTATTTTTAATGAATTTCCAGTTATTTTCTTTCCTTTATTTTTTATGGCATTTTGATAATTCTCTCAGCTTTTTTTCAAGTTTTTCAGAGCCATAAGTTGTGTTTGAAAATAGTGCATCAACCCCTTTAAATATTCCAAATGAACTGACACTCTGAGCCTATTGGTCTGCCCGTACATTTATTTTTTATGGCATTTTGATAATTCTCTCAGCTTTTTTTCATGTTTTTCAGAGCCATAAGTTGTGTTTGAAAATAGTGCATCAAATGAACTGACACTCTGAGCCTATTGGTCTGCCCGTACATTTCCTCTACACAAACTTGCAAGGGTCTTAAACTTATGCTTTTTAAAATGACATTTTCAGATTGCTGCAATGGAGACACCAGAAGAACAGTCAAATGTTCCAACTGACACCAGTCTCACACTGACACCAACTGACACCAGTCTCACACACACAGATGCTATGAATAAAGTGAAGAAAGATCTGGCAGAAATAATTTCGGTAGATATAAATTATAGATCTCCAAGTCCTTATTATATTGAAGAACGTCTGTTCAAAACCATTGACCCGGGTGATAAATGAAACCTGCTTTCAGACCTTCCAACCTATTAACTGCTTAAGTATGACCCAGCTTAAAGGACAGTAGAGTTCATTTTTGTCTCACCAACATTTCTATATTTTAAATCAACTATATCTCAACAACAGCTGCTCGAAATTTTCTGAAACTTTGTCAGATGCTTTGTTGGGTCAAGAGTCATCACATAATGCCAAAATTACCAAGGTCATGTTTTGCGTTATTTTCCCAAAACTCAACCTTGCTTAGGTTACTTGACCTTGCTTAGGTAACTTAACCTCAGTAAACTTTATGTGATTGCCTAACTATATGTCTTTGATACTTGGTTATATGTATGGTTGGCATTGGTGGACATCGCTGAACGACAAGGTCAAGGTCATATTTTGCGTTATTTCCCCCAAACCTAACCTTGGTTAGGTAACTTAACCTCAGTTAACTTTATGTGATTGTCTCACTGTATGTCTTTGAAACTTAATCATATGTATTGTTATACCCCCGCTAAACAAAGTTTAGTGGGGTATACTGGTTTCACCCTGTCCGTCTGTCTGTAGATGCAACATTGTCTGCTCTATAACTCCTCTCCCCCTGAAGCAAATCTCATAAAACTTCATGCGTGGACTGCCTGTATGAGAGGTTGACCCCTATTGATTTTAAGGTCAGTAGGTCAAAGGTCTAGGTCACCATGACCTGATAATGAAAAACCTTGTAGACTCCATAACTCCTCTCCCCCTGAAGCAAATATCATGAAACTTCAAAGGTGAACTGGTGGTGGTGAGTAGATGGCCTCTATTTGTTTTGAGGTTAGTAGGTCAAGGTCAACAGCACTCGATAATTAAATCCTCGTCCACTCCATAACTCCTTTCCCCCTGAGGCAAATCTCATGAAACTTCATGGTGAACTGCTTGTGAGAGGACGACACCTATAGATTTTGAGGTCAGTAGATCAAAGGTCCAAAGTCACAAGGACCCGATAATAAAAAACCTTGTCCTCTCCATAACTCCTCTCTTCCTGAAGCAAATCTCATGAAACTTCATAGGTGAATTGCCTGTGGTGAGAGGATGACCCCTATTAATTTTGAGTTCAGTAGATCAAAGGTCTAGGTTACCTGGACCAGATAATGAAAAATCTTGTCCGTTCCGTAACTCCTCTTCCCCTGAAGCAAATCTCATGAAACTTAATAGGTGGACTGCCTGTGATGAAAAGATGGCCCCTATTGGTTTTGAGGTCAGTAGATCAAAGGTCAAGGTCACAAGGACCCGATAATGAAAAACCTTGTCCTCTCCATAACTCCTTCCTGAAGCAAATCTCATGAAACTTCATAGGTGAATTGCCTGTGGTGAGAGGATGACCACTATTAATTTTGAGTTCAATAGGTCAAAGGTCAAGGCCACCATTACCTGGTTATGAAAATTCCCATTCCACTAAATCTTTACTCAAACAGTAAGGTGGGGAATGTGGGGACTAGTAAGGGCGACATCTCCAGTTGGCATTGGCGGACATCACTGGATGACAAAAAATACGAAGGTCAAGGTCATATTTTGCATTATTTTCCCAAAACTACACCCTGGTTAAACCCTGTAACCTCAGTAACTTAACTTCTTGCATTATTTCCTCCAAACTTAGGTAACAACCTTGGTTAGGTACCTTAACCTCGGTTAACTTTATGATTGCCTGACTTTATGTCTTTGATACTTGGTCCTATGTATTGTTAGCATTGGTGGACATCGCTGAACGACAAAAAATACCAAGGTCAAGGTCATATTTTGCATTATTTTCCCAAAAATACACCCTGGTTAAACCATGTAACCTCAGTAACTAACTTCTTATGATTACTTGCTAGGTGTACCCTTATAATATTTGTACGCCCGTAGGGACGTATTGAGTCGTGGCATTGTCCATCTGTCCATCCGTCTGTTAACTTTTACCTGACTACTGATTGTGGCTTATAACTTTCAAAGTATAAGGTCTACAACAATGAAACTTTGTAAACATCTTCAACATGATCCAATAAACACATCTGATAAAGGCCGATAACTCTCCAATTTTTTTTAAAAATGATATCCCTTTGAAAAGGGTTTAACCCGGAACTTAAACTCAGTTTAAGGTCGACAACAATGAAACTGTGTACACATCTTCATGATCCAATGAATACATCTGAAGGCCCATAACTCTGATTCATATATTTTTAATTATTTCCTTTTGAACAAAGGTAGGAACTTACAAGTGATTGTGGCTAATTCCTTTCAAAGTATTATAGGCCTACAACGAATAAACAAGTTTATTAAAACCTTTCTTTATTCTAGTCATTAAATTGTTTTGATGTAAAATTAAATAAAACAAAAAGACGCTTTGAGGTCGGACTTTAAGGGATACAGTTTGTTTTTCATGTACAACAAATTCCCGAAGTTAAGTTTACCATGATATTGTGAAGCAATAGGAGTGCCACGGGGCCGAATAACGGCCCGGCCCCTTCCCAATGGCAAAAACAACTCCTTTTTTTCCAATTTAAAGAAAAAATCTGTCATAAAAAAATTTGTATCATGTTCTATATTGTTGGTGTCACTTCACACACTCTGACATTGCAGTAATTGATTGTTGTCAAATCACTATTTAAATGATGATGATAATTCTTCAATATGCGCTAATTTTGGCAATTTTTTGATAAAAAATTCTCCGTTTGATCTAGGTGCCTTTTTCCAAAATACCTAGGAAAAAGCCTTGTGAAGGTCAATCACTTGTCTTAAAAGGACACTACACATGGCAATCTTGAGTTTTATTCAAACATTAAAATTCGCTCCTCAATATACTTATCCTGCGTCATTTTGACTAAAACTGCTTGCATATAATTAAATAAAACATTGAGATTTCAGTTTTCTACATTATTTTACCAACTTTTTAAATATATTATTGATGCACTATTATAAAAAGTTTGTAATATGTAAAACTAATTTGCTTTGAACTATTCTAGCAATTACTATTAATGATTGAACAAATGCAAGTGAAGAGAAAAACTAATGGGACGCCGTGAGTTTTAAAAAAATCAAGATTGCCGTGTGTCCCTTTAAGTATAGCCGGTCTTTGTGCACATCTGATTTGGATCTACTTTTCTTGCATACCGGACAAGGATATCCGTCATTTTACCGGGGCTAGGTATTTCCATCTCACCCTAGGGTCGAGATAAAATTCACGCGCGCCAACATCCGGTATGTAGGAAAACATGCAAAACGTTAGTAGCTGGCGGCGTCAATGCGCAACATGTCTCTGATATGCAAGAATCTATCATGGGTATTCGGTTCAGATAGGGAATTCCAACCCTCGGTATAACCGTTTTAATCGGAACTTCGGCAGAGCCTCTGTTCCGATAAAAACACTTATAAGCTTACCTCTTCAAGGGGTAACATCTCTCAATTAATTCTGAAGGAAATGCAGTACATGTTAAAGGGAACTCTGTAAATGACCTGCAATTTGTTGTTTCAGTGTGACCCTCTCCTGTGTGACCTGCCTCCTGAAATAACGCTGGACGAGATCAACTCACAGATAGCCCTGGAGTACGGCCAGGCCATGGTGGTGAATGTACGACGCGCTGATGACACTGTTTTGTGTAAGTATCTATAATTTTGATAGTTGCTCACGCAGACACTTTAAAAGGACCACACGGTGATCATGAAGTATTTATGGAGCATTAAAAGAGATGTGTAACTTCCATGTGGCTGAAGTAATATCGCCAAGCAGTTCATGAGATATGAACGTTGTGATTTCAAATATAATCACCTCAAACCCTTTGTGAGTATAAATATCATAATAAACTGGTGTAATGAAATATGTAAATGAAGGCAAAATCATTGATTCGTCTTTTCCATTCAGCTGAAAGTACAATTAGATTTGCCACCTTGTTGATGTTAAAAATATTCCGGATTTCAGAAGTCGGCGTTGTTAGTTGGAAATTAAAATAGATTTTTATTTTGCTTCATTTATTTTTACCGTTTGTTTTATAATGTTGAACAATTAGTATTTAGAGGCTAATATATTGGGTTTTGTATTTATTTTTTAAAAATTATCGGATAATTATGGAAGGTTTCAGATTTAGTTGCTGCAACTTTTTTGACGACTTTGTCCTTCATACTCCCTTTAAGTCAAGGCACATTACGAGTGATGAACGTGAAACATTTTAACCCTTAACCCACTAAACACGATTACAATAGCCTTTGCATCCATTGTAAACCCAGATCAGTAACTCGCAGGCTGATCAGGGTTTACAGTGTCCGGCTGCTGATCAGTCAAAACACCCCTTTGTCACATAAATGGAATGGTTTTAATTTAAAAAAAGAACAGTCCATTATATATATGTAGCGGGTTAAGGGTTAACTATATCAAGTGGTGAATGGTAAACTGTTGCAACTATATATATAGATAAAGAACAGATACAATTGTGTCACGTTGAGTTCTTAATTAGACCTCCATTTCCTTAGCAATTAACATGACGCCAGTCGTCGATCATTTATTCATTTCAACCATTCAGATACTTTCGACAAACAATGGCACATGCAACTGGATTATAAATCTTGTGCAACTGTATTATAATATAACCTATTGTCAGTATACTTCAACATCCAAAATAGAGTGGAGATATCGCAGTAATGGCGTTATGTTAATTGCTGGTGTTAAAAGGGGTTGATACACTATTTTCAAACAATATTTGTTTAAAAGGGCTTTGACAACCTTAAAAATAGCTGAAAGAATTATCAAAATGCCATGAAAAATAAATGAGATATGACCTATTGAAAATTTGCAAACAACATAAATGGAGGCGGCCATCTTGGAACTATTACGTCATCACGCCTTTTTACTAAATATAGCATATTGACAAAATATACTATAAGGCAAAGAAAATCACTGCAAATTGATTAAAAATAAATATACAGATGTCATATGTATAAATTGTATGCTTATTTTTCATTTCCAGCAATTTTCTTTGCTTTAAAAGACATTTAATCAGTATGCCATATATGGTAAATAGGCACGATGACGTCATCGTTCAAAGATGGCCGCCATTTGTGTTTCTTTGCAAATGTTCCATAGGTCATACCTGTTTTATTCTTCATGGCATTTTGATAATTATGTCAGCTTTTTTCAAGTTTTTCAGAGCCCTTTGAAATAAACTGTGTTTGAAAAAAGTGCATCAACCCCTTTAAAGGGACACACGGCAATCTTGATTTTTTTAAAACTCACGGCGTCCCGCTTGTTTTTCTGGATAACTTACATTTGTATAATCATTAATATTAATTATAAGGATAGTAATAAGCAAATTGTATGTGTATTTTATTCAATTTTGATATTATTGCACTAATCATATATTAAAACTTAAAGTAAAATATGACGAAAAAGTGAATACTTAAATTTTTATTTATTTAAATGTAACCAGGTTAAAAGTAAACATGATCCTGGATATATAAGTCAAGACACCCATTTCAAACACTTCAAGATTGCCGTGTGTCCCTTTAAGTATAAGAAATCTAATGATATGCGCTTCAAACAAATCTAGAATTTTAAACAGTTCAGCTCACTCATGAACATTTTGGACCTATTAATATCACAAAAACTGTCGCACAATTTTACAAGTTCCAGAAACAACGTATTCTCATGACGCATAATTTTATTCTTATGCAGCTGTCGTGGTTACCCAGAATGCCACGGTGTTGGGCCTGAAACACGCAATCAAGCGTCACTTCTTACTGAAACAAACCAGAGAAGGTGGAAAAACACACATCAGCTGGTATTTTATACATATTTATAAATAATTCAGTTATATTTTGAAAGGATATATTGCAAAGGTAGATGGTAAATAATCATACAAAAAATCATTCAAATTTTCAGCCAGAAAGCTATTCCAGGAATAAAAACATAAAGTATAATGCTTCAACTAAGTTGTTAATATTAACCGCCATTGTGCTGTGACGGAAATGACGTCAACGTCCGAAATGACGTCAACGTCATCAAAAAACATTAATGGCGGTTGAAGTTAACAGTATAGTTTAAGTATCATATTTCATGTTTTTAGCTCTATTGGCCAAGGGCCAGCAGAGCTTATTGGATGGTGTGTTGTCCGTCGTCCGTCGTCTGTTGTCCGACCGTTAACTTTTCTTCAAACGACCTCCTCAGAAACCGCTTGGCTAATTTTGACCAAACTTCACATGGATGATCCTTAGATGAATGCTTTTTAGATTTGTTAAAATTAGGTCAGCGCTACATCCAAGATGGCTGCCATTACCATATATGGTCGATACCTTAAGAACCGCTGGACAGATTTCCATTTGGCCCCTCCTCGGGGGTCACAGTTTTACATAGGCTTGTATAGGGAAAAACTGAAAAAATTCTTCTTCTCTGGAACCACATGGCACAGAGCTTTCATGTATTACATGTAGCATCAGCTTATGGTCCTCTACTAAGTTTGTTCAAATGGTGACCCTGGGGTCAAATTTGTCCCCGCCCCGAGGGTCACAGTTTTACATAGACTTATATAGGATTTTTTTTTTTAAAAATCTTCTTCTCGGAAACTACAAGAGCCACAGGTTTGATATTTTACATTTATTATAAGCGTATGGTCCTTTACCAAGTTTGTTCAAATGGTGACACTGGGGTCACATTTGACCCCGCCTCAAGGGTCACATGTTTTACATAGACATGTATAGGGAAAAACTTAAAAAATCTTCTTCTCTGAAACTGCAAGAGCCAGAGGTTTAATATTTTGCTGTTGCTATAAGCTTATGGTCCTTTACCAATTTTGTTCAAATGGTGACTCTGGGGTCACATCTGGCCTCGCCCCGGGGGTCACAGTTTTACATAAATGCTTGTATAGGGAAAAACTGAAAAATATTTCTTCTCTGGAACTGCAAGAGGTTTAATATTTTGCATTTGCTATAAGCTTATGTGTTCAAATGGCCTCGGGTCACATTTGGCCCCGCCCCAAGGGTCACATGTTTTACATAGACATGTATAGGAAAAAACTTAAAAAGTCTTCTTCTCTGAAACTGCAAGAGCCAGAGGTTTAATATTTTGCATTTGCTATAAGCTTATGGTCTTCTACCAAGTTTGTTCAAATGGTGACCCATTGGTCTCATTTGGCCCCACCCTGGGGGTCACAGTTTTACTCAGGCTTGTATAGGCAAAAACTGAAAAAAATCTTCTTCTCTGAAACCACATGGCACAGAACTCTCATGTATTACTTGTAGCATCAGCTTATGGTCCTCTACCAAGTTTATTCAAATGGTGACCCTGGTGTCAAATTTGGATGCGCCCCGGGGGTAACAGTTTTACAATGACATATATATAGGGGGAAAAAAAATCTTCCCAGAAACTGCAAGAGCCAGAGGTTTAATATTTTATATTTACTATAAGATTATGGTCCTCTACCAAGTTTGTTCAAATGGTGACCCTGGGGTCAAATTTGACCCCACACCCATGGGTCACAGTTTTACATAGACTTATATAGGAAACACATTAAAGTCTTCTTCTCTGGAACTACAAGAGCCATAGGTTTAATATTTTGCATTTACTATATATACTCTCATGGTCCTTTACTCAGGTCATCGATTTAGGGCTATCTTGGCCCTCTTGTTCATGGAGTTATGGCCCTTTAAAGGTTTTTGATACACAAACATTTTCCGGGCTAGTTCTCCTGAAGCCCTGGCTGGATTTTAACGAAACTTGACAAGGATGATCAGTATCAAGCCTAGTTGTGCATATTATCGCCATATTCGGGTTAAATGATTTTTGTCAGAGTTATGGCCCTTTAAAGGTTTTAATAGAGAAATGTTGTCCAGATTAGTCTGTTCTGAACTCCTTGCTGGATTTCAACGAATGTTGATGGGGATGATCAGTACCAAGCCACTACCAAGCCTAGTTGCACCTATCATTGCCGTGTTCTCACTTCTGGTTGAATGAGTTATGACCCCTTAAAAGTTTTAATACACTAACTTTGTACAGACTAGTTCTCAACGAAACTTGTCAGGGACAATCAGTACCAAGCCTAGTTGCGTATATCATCACCAGGTTCTGGTTGAACGATATTTGAAAGAGTTATGGCCCCTTGTACATAAACTTTATCTTTAGCCAGTAGAGCATCCACAGACCCTCTTGGGCCTCTTTTTTATATTCTTGACAAAGGCTTTTGCGAAAAATATGAATTTTAGTGATTTTATTTTATAAGTTTATTTTGTCTTTTCTAAATAGAAATACTGTAATGTTTTTCAAATTGAGTACCATAGTACAGTTGGTAGTACACTTCCTCTCACCAGTTTAACCAGAGATTGATTCCCAGTCTCGTAAGTGAAACCGTACATTGGTTGCCCTAGACGGACACAGGTTTTCCCCCAGGTCTTCCGATTTCCTCGCATATCAATACCATGCTTACACTGTGGTCCGCACCATCAAGAATAATTTGCACAAGCTGCGTAGCTTGTATTGTAATAGATTTAAAATAATTTCAAACAATTAAACAAATAAACAAATAAACAAATAATTGTTATTACATGACACACAGTAATATTAACACATTTTAACCACAAATCTTTAGATTTTTGTTCACTTCATGCTGTGTTAAAGATGAACGTTGTCCTAAATCAACAAATCTGCTGTTGATATGTTTTTAATTATTAAATATCATTATAAATACGATGTTTACCATGCTATTGATGTATGTTTAGTGAAAATATGTTTTTAAAGATAAAAATCGAAAAGGCGAACAGACATTGCTAAAAAATCGAAAAAGTCAAAGGGGGAAACTCTTCCTAGTATAACCGGCAGTGACGTCATTGGGAACAAAGAAAGGCATTTATACTTAGGGAAAGCACGCAAAAACAGTATAGTGTGTATGAAAATGTCACAAACTTTTTTTCAGATTACATTGTTGATAAACTTAATAAAATATTGGTATGTGTTTTGGTAATTTCCAGTTTTTAGTATTCGTGTTATTTTCAAAAAACCTGGGTGACCGATTATAAAAGTTGAGTAGTGTACACTAAGCGCGAAATGCAGTATATTCCGAATGAATGGACATGGTCTAATACTTGTATATTATTACGAGCGTCAGATAATAAGGACTTTACTTTTGCTGAAAAGTGAAAAAAATTAATTTAGTATGTGTTTGTTTTTCACATAATTGATAAAAAATAAAACCACATAATACACAGCATCTAATTTCTATAGTATGAGGGAGTATATATACGAGTATAATCGCTTAGTACCAATGATGTCACAGGTCTCGTAACACTTACCTTTCCTTCAAAAAGGGCAAAACTCGGATCGTGTACGCTATGAGGTATAATTGGCTACTGTGACAAAACGGGACAACCAATAAGTGTAATATTTGAACAGCTAAACAATCACGGTGTATATAAAGATCTAAGACTATATGTATGCGTATACATATATTTCAGAATATATGCTCAAAAGACACGCTATAGTTCACCTTTAAGGGGTTAAACATGTTAAATCAAGCATCTAGGGGTCCCACTTAAAATACACAAGTAATGATATTTTCTATTCTAAACATGCTAAAGGACATAAATTTAATGAATGAACCTGAAAATTACTGCTTATTTACACTTATTTTTGCACAGCATTATTAGCATTTTACGCTCGATTAAAAACAAAAATCTAAGTTGAATTCAAATTTTAGACACAAACCACACAGTGGTAACACCATGTTTTCATTGAAGTGACAATATTGTTAGCTGAATTAGAACATCTATAAAATAAAACATTTTATAGAAAGCCAGATGTTAAAAGGACACATGGCAATCTTAATTTTGTATCAAGTATTAAAATGTACTAGTACATGTACCTCATTGTAAGTCCAGTATCATTAAACTCCACTGCATATATAGAGGATCTTACATGAGCACTCCTTCATTATTGAATTTATTAAACGAGTTGGCAAAATGATATAATGCGAGCCTCATATCATTTTTGCTAAAGAGTTTAATAAATTCAATAATGAATGAGAACGAATGTTAGATTCTATTTATCACATAACTCATATATCGACTTTTATTGCATTTTGCCTGTCGCTTTAACACGCGAAACCGACATAAACCCTGTGAATTGGATCAGACATTATCTTTTTTTTTTTGACAGTGCATACGGGGCTTATTTCCATAGTTATATAACTAGTTGTATATTGAAAATATAGAATGGTGTTATTCCACTCCCACGTCATAAGTTATGTGATAAAATTAAAAACAATTTTGAGATTCAGTTTTATGCGTTACTCTATCAAATGTATAAATATATTATTGTTACAATATTAACAGTTATTAAAGGGAATGTAGCGACTCAGCCAAACAAACTCTATTATTGAGAGTTCTGAAAATCTTGGAAAAAGGTGAAAGAATTATCAAAATTGGATGATAAACAAAAAAGATATGACCATTTAAATGTTGTTCTAAAACGAATATGGGAGCTGCCATTTTTAGAACTATGACATCATAGTTCCATATAACCATATATGGAATATTGATAAATATCATTTAAAACGAAGAAAACGAAGAAAATCACTGCAAATGAATGATTGGTGATATAAATCATTATTGCCATTAAGTATTACATATTTTTCATACAGTTGCTGTCATATTTTCCCTATAAATCAGTAAATTTTCATATTTATAAATATTCCATATATGGTCATAGCTCTCAAAATGGCCGCTTCCATATCGGTTTAAACAGAAACTTCAAATGATCATATCTTCTTTGTTTATCATCCGATTTTGATAATTCTTTCACCCTTATTCAAGTATTTCAAAACTCTTAATTATAAAGATGGTTTGGCTGTGTCGCTACATACCCTTTAATATGTTAAAACAAATTGCTTTGCATTATTCTACTAATTAATATAAATTATTACAAATATGCAAGTTATGTAGAAAACTAATGGGATGCCGTTAATTTTAACCATTAGTTTTAAACAAATCAAGATTGCCATGTGTTCCTTTAAGAAGTTAAATATGACAAAACTTTATAATATAAATTTGTTCTTGTCAATGTTTCATTCCCTTCCAGGAGATATGTCTGGAAGAGACACTGGCTTTATTTCGACGGTGAGAGGTTGACAGATGATAACAAGAAACTGAAAGAGTGAGTGGAATTGAGATGATAAAATGTGTGAACTGCTATCATACGCAGTGTCTTCCTCAAGTGAAATTAACATAAAACAGTATTAAATCGTTTTAGAATTATTTTATTTCTAGAATTTCGTGATTTTTGGTTTCAATAAACTCATTACTCAATGAGTGATACAAACAGTCTTCAGGGGCGGATCCAGGATTTCAGCTTAGGGGGGGCGTAAGATTTTGGTAAATTTTCGGGTCCGTCTCTAGCCTCATAAAACGGTTGCGGTAGTGCATTGATAGGGTAAAAAAGTCCGTTTTCAAATAAAAGGAATTATCAATGTGTTAATTAAACCACTCATTAGCCATTATGCGTCGAGCGAGCGAAAAAAAAAAGTTATACTGAGGGCGTGCATCGAAATTGTTTGATATTTTATCTACAGTAACATGGACATACATGTATGAATAAAAAAAGTCCGTTTTCAAATAAAAGGATTTAATAATGTGTTAATTAAACCACTCATTAGCCATTATGCGTCGAGCGAGCGAAAAAAAAATAAATACTGAGGGCGTGCATCGAAATTGTTTGATATTTTATCTACAGTAACATGGACATACATGTATGAATAAAAAAAAGTCCGTTTTCAAATAAAAGGATTTAACAATGTGTTAATTAAACCACTCATTAATCATTATACGTAGAGCGAGCGAAGCGAGCGAGAATTTTTTTTATACTGAGGGCGTGCATCGAAATTGTTTGATATTTTATCTACAGTAACATGAACATACATGTATGAATAAAAAAGTCCGTTTTATAATAAAAGGTTTTAACAATTTGTTAATTAAACCACTCATTAGCCATTATGCGTCAAACGAGTGAAGCGAGCGAAAAAAAAAATACTGAGGGCGTGCATCGAAATTGTTTGATATTTTATCTACAGTAACATGGACATGTATGAACAAAAAATGTCCGTTTTCAAATAAAAGGATTTAACAATGTGTTAATTAAACCACTCATCAGTCATTATGCGTAGAGCGAGCGAAGCGAGCGAGAAATTTTTTAATACTGAGGGCGTGCATCGAAATTGTTTGATATTATATCTACAGTAACATGGACATACATGTATGATCCGGAATTTTTAGGGGTGCGCCCCCCCCTGGATCCGCTAGTGGTCTTAATCTGTTTCTCACAGGAATTAAAAGGCTCATTCAGTTCTGAGAACACATTGAGTTGCATCATAATAGCACGACTTGATATCATAGTAGCATGACGTGATGTCATAATACCAGGGTGTGATGTCACAATATCAGAAAGTGATGTCATGATAGAAACAACGAAATGAAAATATGAATGCAAGCATTCTGATTGGTTTAATGATAAATATTGGACCAATGAAACCAGTTAATTTAAAGCTTATTACATTCTCAGAACACACTGAGGTTTTACTGGACATTGAGTAATGAGGCTCTTGAAACCCAGAAACACAAAATTCTAATAATAAAATAATTCTAAAATGATTTAATAGACTGTTATAAATGTTTTTTGGGTGAAGTTTATGTTCAGTTTGATTTTACATATAAAAGACTCATCTTAAATATAATGCTTATAATTCAAATCAGGGGCGTAGCTTCCTACCGGCCGTGTAGGCCGCGGCCTACACCTTTTTCTGAGAAATAGAAAAAATAAAAATAACAAAAATGCAGTAAAATCGGAGTGGGGTGTGTAAGGGGCTAAATTATAAAATTGCAACAAAATATACTCAAATATGATCCAGAGATAACCGATGGGTAAATGTTTTCAGCTTCTTTTTAGTTATAAGATATATAATTTACGGTAAAAAGTAAGGATATTGATGCTCTTATAGACATATTCACCGGTACGAAATATACGCCAAAACGCACCTCCGACAGTCTAGCTGAAAAACAAATTCCGGGCCCCCATAGAAATCGGCCTACACATCATATTCAGCCAAGCTATGCCCCTGCCAATAAAGTATGTCAGTTCAAAACAAGAATTAATTTTAGATCCAAGGCACCATATGAATTAATATTAGTACAACATAATTGAATTCGGGTTTTAAGGCGCACCAACACATGAAAGGTTATATGGCGCCTAACAGGAATGAACATGCCAGTCTCATCCTCCATGTACATCGAGATAAATTATGGAGAACGGGCCTAGAACCTTCTCACCCTGAACCGCAGAGTTGCTGCAAATTCTATTGTAGACACTCCATTTACGCTGGAGCCACGTTATAGTTTTTCTACCACTGCTCTAGTCATATGAGCGAGATGGCACATGAAACAATGCAGGGTTCTTGATGAAGAGCTTTAATGAACATGAACAAAAAATGATAAAATTAACATGAATTTCTCTGCCTTCCTCTCCAACGGAATCTGCAGTGGGCCTATTAAATGGGGCCCCCGGAACCACAAACTAGCCAAGTTATTGAATTTCAGGCAAAACTTTTTAATTCTATTGGGCGGATTATGGGGCCAGGTTTAGATAATAATTATGCACATCAATATGAAACAGGAACACATTGTGATCATGGTTGTTCTTTTTTCATACAGATACAACATCCGAAACAAAGACGAAGTTACATTTGTAAAACGACTGAAAGAAAAATGAAACGAAGCAACCGAAGCACACATTTGAGAACAGCTCGACTTAATCATTTGCCATTTACATCAAAAATCTCAACTATCAGTGTTAAACGATTGAGAGGAGAAAGAGTTGTTCAAGTGAACGACAGAAAGTGGCAGAAATAAAACTGTCATTAAGTTCAAACCAAGATGTAGAAACAATAACGCAGTAATAGCAACTGATAGCATTTGAAAACCTAAACAAATATTTACCGGTTAAGTGAAAATGCTATATGTATGAAAAATCTGCATCTAAAATGTGAAATATTCAGACAGCATTTGAAAAGATGGAATTTGCCTAAAAAAAATATTTTAGTAAAAAACTAGAACAGAAAAGATCTATACAAAAATCTGCATGTAAAATGTGAAATGTTCAGACAGTTTCATATTTTGCTACATATCCAGCATGAGGAACACCTGAGCTGTTATAAGACGGGAGTAAACTACTTAAAGGGATATGTGGTGTAATGGTTAACATCGCGACTTAGTAACCCAGGGATTGTGCATTCAATCCCAGTCAAGACCGAATTTGGGTTAATTATCGAAATTTCCCACCCTACCAGTCTTTCTGATAAGACATAAATCGACGTCTGCTCGCTAAAATGCCCAGTGCAATACAGCGAGGATAAAGAAAAGCTAATATGCATGAAGAGAACACAGAAAATGGTAGAAACACAGAAAATGGTAGAAACACAGACACTGGAAGAAACACAGAAAATGGTAGAATCACAGAAAATTGAAGAAACACAGAAAATGGTAGAAACACAGAAATTGGTAGAAACACAGAAACTTCAAGAAACACAGAAAATGGTAGATACACAGAAAATGGTAGAAACACAGAAACTGGAAGAAACTCAGAAACTGGTAGAAACACAGAAACTGCAAGAAACACAGAAACCTGCAAGAAACACAGAAACCTGCAAGAAACACAGAAACTGGTAGAAACTATTTGACTGTAAGATAATCTACATCTACCTTAGTTGCATCAGAAATATGTCACAGTGAAGTTGCAAACTACACTTAAAGATGAACGTTGTCCTAAATCAACAAATCTGCTGTTGATATGTTTTTAATTATTAAATATCATTATAAATATGATGTTTACTATGCTATTGATGTATGGTTAGTGAAAATATGTTTCTAAAGATAAAAATCGAAAAGGTGAACAGGCATTGCTAAAAGATCGTAAAAAATCTAAGGGGGAAATTTTTTCTCGTATAACCGGAAGTGACGTCCTTGGGAACAAAAAAAAGCCATTAGTACATAGGGAAAACACGCAAAAACAGTATAGTGTCTATGAAAATGTCGGAACTAAACTATTTTCATCGAAATTCTGACAGTAAGTCACCGGCAACACCGCATATCTTAGTACATATACACTACTCAACTTTTTTAATCGATAACCCAGGTTCTTTGAAAATAACACAAATACTAAAAGCTGGAAATCACCGAAACACCTACGAATATTTTATTAAGTTTATTATGAAATCTTCTTTTTTTTTCCAGATTACGTTGTTGATAAACAACTTAATAAAATATTGGTATGTGTTTCGGTGATTTCCATTTTTTGGTATTCGTGTTGTTTTCAAGAAACCTGGGTGACCGATTATAAAAGTTGAGTAGTGTACACTAAGCATGAAATGCAGTATATTCCGAATGAATGGACATGGTCTAATACTTGTACATTAATACAAGCGTCAGATAATAATGACTTTACTTTTGCCAAAAAGTAGACATTGAAAAAATATATTTAATACGTGTTCATTTTTCAAATAATTGATAAAAAAAGTAAATAAAATAAAAACAACATAATAAATGACAACGCATCTTATTTCTATAGTATCAGGGAGTATATATATGACATAAGTCCCCGCCACCTGGTGACCAAAACACTCGAGGAGTGGCACGTATTAGATTTGGATTTGCAGTGTGACACGCTGTCCATGTGCCCCCAGCAAACAAAATACCACACACCGACTAATCAACTATTGCGGTGCGCTATTGACGTACAGCCTAATTAGGGTACATATGTCGGTATATGACAAAAGCACGCACCATTTAGGGAAACATAGTTTTATGACACTTTTCCTGTTTATTGCAATACCGTGAGCAGTGTAATGACGCCGTGGCGAGCCGCGTACTGCACAAGACGGATATATGATGCGTGGGAAACTAGTTTATCGCGCACAAAGAGATAAACATACCATGATTTAAATAATATAGCCAAATGTATTATGAGCACGATATTATGTATTATGTAAATGTTGAGACCGAAACAACAGACCCAACAGACAAAATTTACCATAATATAAAAGGCATATCTTGTAAGGCACTTATTTTACTTATTGCATGAGCTAAGAGCCGTTATTGTTGTCGTTGTTTTGCCATAAAACATTACTGAACTAATATAATGGCTAGTCCAAAATGGCAGCACTGGCTAAAACTAGGTAAAATTTAAGGAAATTTCAAACGACTCCGAAACCACTTCTTTCATTCTACTGAAATATATTATACATGTTCCTTGGGTTGATCTCTATCAAGTTTTTGTTTTTCGTTGTCGTCGAATAATCAAAATGGCCGCCACGCCGACCCAAAATTTACATAGAGTTATATAGGAAAAGGTTAAAAATGACATGTTCTCTGAAACTGCTTGAAGAATTTTGATGAAACTTAATCACAAAGATATTTGGGATAGTCCCTCTCAGAATTTTGTTTTTCGCGGCTGCCAGGCATCCAAGATGGCCACCCTGGCTAAAACTTGGTCAAATTTAAGGGAAATTTCAAACTACATCTCCTCCGAAACTATTTATTCTATTCGACTTACCATATACGTGTTCCTTGGGTTGGCCCCTATTAAGTTTGTGTTTTTCGTTATTGTCGAATAATCAAAATGGATGCCACGGCAACCCAAAGTTTACAGTGTTATATAGGAAAAGGTTAAAAATTACATCTTCTCTGAAACCGCCTAAATGATTTTGGTGAAACTTAAGCACATTGATATTGGGGATAGTCTCTCTCAGATTTGTGTTTTTCACGGCCGCCAGTCATCCGAGAAACTAGGTCAAATTTAAGTAAATTTTAAACAACATCTCCGAAACCACTTATTCCATTCTTGTGAAATATCATATACATGTTCCTTGGGTTAGCCTTTATCAAGTTGGTGTTTTTCGTTATCGTCAAATAATCAAAATGGCCACCATGGCAACCCAAAGTTAACATAAGAGTTATATAGGAAAAGGTTAAAAATTACATCTTCTCTGAAACCGCCTGAAATTTTTTGATGAAACTTAAGCACAATGATATTTGGGATAGTCCCTCTCAGATTTGTGTTTTTTGCGGCCGCCATCTTCTCTGAGACCACTTGAAGGATTTTGATGAAACTTAAATCACAATGATCTTGGGATAGTCCCTCTCAGATTTGTGTTTTTTGCAGCTGCCAGTCATACAAGATGGTCGCCATGGTTAAAATTAGGTTAAATTTAAGGAAATTTCAAATGACATCTCCTCCAAAACACTTATTCCATTCTTGTGAAATATCATATACATGTTCCTTGGGTTGGCCTCTATCAAGTTTGTTTTTCGTTTTCGTCTAATAATCAAAATGGCCACCACGGCGACCCCAAGTTTACATAGAGTTATATAGGAAAAGGTTAAAAATGACATCTTCTCTGAAACCTCTTGAAGGATTTTGATGAAACTTAATCACCATGATATTTGGAAAAGTCCATTCAGATTTGTGTTTTTCGCGGCTGCCAGTCATCCAAGATGGCCGCCATGGCTAAAACTAGGCCAAATTTAAGGAAATTTCAAATGACATCTCCTCCAAAACACTTATTCCATTCTTGTGAAATATCATATTCATGTTCCTTGGGTTAGCCTCTATCAAGTTTGTGTTTTTCGTTATCGTCAAATAATCAAAATGGCCGCCACGGCGACCCAAAGTTTACATAAGAGTTATATAGGAAAAGGTTAAAAATTACATCTTCTCTGAAACCGCCTGAAAGATTTTGATGAAACTTAAGCACAATGATATTTGGGAAAGTCCCTCTCAGATTTATGTTTTTTGCAGCCGCCAGTCATCCAAGATGGCTGCCATAGCTAAAACTAGGTCAAATTTAAATAAATTTCAAACGACATCTCTTCCGAAAACACTTATTCCATTCTTGGGAAATACCATATACATGTTCCTTGGGTTAGCCTCTGTCAAGTTTGTGTTTTTCGTTATCGTCGAATAATCAAAATGGCCACCACGGCGTCCCAAAGTTTACATAGTTATATAGGAAAAGGTTAAAAATTACATCTTCTCTGAAACAGCCTGAAAGATTTTGATGAAACTTAAGCACAATGATATTTGGGATAGTCCCTCTCAGATTTGTGTTTTTCGCGGCCGCCAGTCATCCAAGATGGCCGCCATGGCTAAAAATTTAAGGGAAATTTCAAACGACATCTCCGAAACCACTGATTCCATTCTACTGAAATATCATATACATGTTCCTTGGGTTGGCCTCTATTAAGTTTGTGTTTTTCGTTATCGTCAAATAATCAAAACGGCCGGTCACGGCGACCCCAAATGTACATAGAGTTGTATAGGAAAAGGTTAAAAATTATATCTTCTCTGAAACCGCTTGAAGGATTTTGATGAAACTTAAGCACAATGATATTTGGGATAGTCCCTCTCAGATCTGTGTTTTTCACGGCCGCCAGTCATTCAAGATGGCCACCATGGCTAAAACTAGGTCAAATTTAAGGAAATTTCAAACGACATCTCCTAAACCACTTATTCCATTCTTGTGAAATATCATATACATGTTCCTTGGGTTAGCCTCTATCAAGTTTGTGTTTTTCATTATCGTCAAATATTCAAAATTATTCAAAATGCCGCCACGATAACCCAAAGTTTACATAGAGTTATATATAGGAAACGTGTTTCTTGGGTTGGGCTCTATCATGTTTAGGCCCTCGGGGGCCTCTTGTTATGAAATTTCTTGTTATGAAATTTCATTCAAAAAAGAAAATGGGACAAATTAAAAAATGCCCATGCCAGACTAGACACAGCAGAGTTTTTGCCCATGATTACCAGGTGAGCAATCTAAGGCCATCCTATCCCAGTTGTTTTTAAAAAAAACTACTGATGGTAATTTTATGTTGACAACACTTGATATAAGAGCCGTTATAGCCAGTAGAGCTTCCACAGGCCCTCTTGGGCCTCTTGTTTTTAATAGAATGGCATTTTGTTTTTAAACACATGCACTTTAATATCTCAGCAAACGGCAAACTCGATTGTTTTTAGTTTACTAAAATGTTTACAAACTTTCATTTATATATAAGCATCATTGACCTTTTTATTTTTAAGTCCAGCCCCCGTTAGGCGAGGCATGTGAATCCACAGATTTCTTGTTATTATTAATGCCTAAATAATCCGTAGTCTTGTATCTCGTTTGCAATAGCTATACAATGTCACCATTTTTTATTTGGCGCAGAGTGGCGCCATCTTTGTTACACGGAACCGTCTGGTAAAATGCGCTTTTATACATGCAAACAAATACACGCTCTGTATCAGAGGACACATTGTGAATAAATAATACTTATGTTTACATTTCGCACCTTTCTGAGTTAGTAAGTGTAATAATTTATAAGAATTTGCTGTTTTTCACAAACGCGCGAAACAACTGGCTGTAGTCATTTTCACGCAGTAGTGAAAGACATGCGCGACAACATAAAACGGCAAAACGATCCGTTTCTCCTCCCTGTATTACTTACTCCCTGTGTATAGTTAAACAATAAATTAACCTACAAAATACATATTGAAACAAAGACACAGTGTTTCTTTCACCGGATTCATTTAAATTTATATGCTGAACTTTTTTTGCAATCTTTTGAAAAAGATGGCTACTTTATATTAGCGCCATCCGCTGAGCTTGACCGATTCACGTGTAAAGACGCATGCGTCTAATTCAACAGATAAACATTCACGATGTGTATTAAGATCTAAGAATAGGTACCTTTCTACAATTTAGCATACGTATACCCGATGAAGTGCTAAGATAATAGAACAAAAACATTTGTTACCTCATTTATTAATTTAATCGTCAACGCCGGTTGAATCGGCGAATAAAACTTGCTCAGGGACAGCAGTGTTAGACACCTCATTTTTGTAAGCAAATATTTTTGGTACCGCTGTTTTCAGTCCCCCACCGGTCCCTTGGGTTGCTATAGGTTTGCACCCTGTTCGTCCATCCGTCTTCCGAAATGCCTGTCCGGGCCATATTTTCAATACTATAAGACTTTGAGATACATCTTGGGATAGCAGTGTGTCGCGTACCAAAAAAAGGTCACTGTGACCTTGACCTGTGTCCTCTGTCATAAATTAATTAAATGCTTGTCCGGACCGTATTTTCAATACTAGAACACTTAAACATACCAAACTTGATATTTGATATTTGAATACAGGATAGCGGTGTGTCGCATACCAAAATAAGGTCACAGTGACCTCTGTCATAGAATATGTTCCAAAAATGCTTGTCATGGCCATATTTTCAATACTATAAGACTTTCAGATATCAAACTTGGTATGTGGATATGTCTTGGGATAGTGGTGTGTTGTGTACCAAAATAAGGTCACTATGACCTTGACCTGTGACCTCTGTCATAGAAAATACTTGTCCGGACCGTATTTTCAATACTATAACACTTAGAAACACCAAACTTGGTATGTGAATACATCTTGGGATAGCGGTGTGTCGCATACCAAAATAAGGTCATTTTGACCTTGACCTTGATATTTGACCTCCATCATAGAAAATGTCTGGAAAATGTTGGTCTGGGCCGGTGGGGGACTATGGATTGCCCTGCAATTCTTGATGCTCTTGTTTTAATCGGCATGGCCGTCTGTTCTCCAAATTCAATGAAAAAGAAATCAAAGGATGGACTTTCCCACGAATCGGACTCAAAATGTTATTACAAACTCGCGCGTCTTTCGTCTTTCTAAGGTTCCCACTTTCTTGACGAGACGGACGATTTTCATCGGCAGCGGTCCACCCACACTTCAAATCTTAATCATTAACCTGTTTTGGAAAACGAAAGAAACTGACAGTATTATATTGTCCTTTTGTATGCATACGTTTGCACCCAGCAACAGCACACGACATTTTTAACACAAACCATAAAACGTAATCCTACATAGACAATGCTATTCGAAGGTCTCGTGACATTTACCTGTCTTCAAAAATGGCGGAACTCGGAGCGTGTGCTCTATGAGGCATAATTGGCTACTGTGACAAAACGGGACAACCAATAAGTGTAATATTTGAACAGATTGTATATTCTATCGGACCAATCCACTGACTGAGAATTAAAGGAGTGAACATGTGACCTGTCACGTGACCGAACCCCAGAACAAAATTAACCGTTGCGGAGGCTGAATCTCAGACAAAATATCGATCGAATTTATAAAAAATTAACAAGTTTATCGTGAAAAATGAGGGATATTTTTATTATTTTCTGACTTTAAAGGAACTGATTTTTATAGATTGGATAGTGCTAGAGTCGGATTATTAGTGTTTAATCTTAAAATCACGAAAATTGTGGACGGACTTTTTCCTTTGTTTCCACAAGCCTTTCAATGGCGGAATCGGGAAAACCGTCAAAGACGACAAAACGAAGAGCCGTCAAAAGTAATGAGACGATAAGCTCTTGGGAAGACATGAACACTCTTCAGGTAAATCGGTCTCAGACCGCTGGAGTGAAAAACATGAACGACAAAAATGAAATCGTTATTGTGGGTAATCCCTTCGGGGGCCCCTCGGACGACATGCAGAATTCTGCTTACGTCACAAGAGCCGCTTGTGCAAAGGATTCTGGTACAAATGGCCCGGATGTAAACAAGGAAGTGGGAATAGATTTTTCCACTTTCCAACGGCAAATGTTGCAAAACCAACAATTAATGTTGCAGCAACAAGGTACAATCGCGGCGCTAGTGCAAAAAGTGGATGTGCTCGCTAAAACTGTACAAGAAAACCAACATAACGTTCGGATATTGCCACAAACTCCGGTGGCACGTACCCCACCCACTTCTGCTCCACACTCCTATGAACAAGTGTCGTCCGATAGTGATGATCACGCGGACAACAGTGCGGACGAAGGGGAGGACAGTGACATTTCACATGACGACAACACACAGGACGAAACGTCGGTCGGCAACATCCCCATTGCAAGGGAGATGACACAAAGTATGCAGCTCCTCAAGGAATTGAGGAACGACTTTGAGAAGGAAGAGGAGTTTGGGCCTATCATAGACCAAACATTGGCGGATGTGATTAAATCGGGTATTACCCAACCTATTGATAGGAAGATTGCATCAAAGTTATGTGAAAAGCAAATTCGACCAGGAAATTGTGAATGTCTCCAGGTGCCAAAAGTAAACAAAGAACTATGGGTAAGTTCAAACTTACAAAAATCCATGAAGGAAAAGGACAAAAAATTGCAAATAACACAGCAATATTTGACAGCAGGGTTAATCCCATTAACAAATTTGATGGAGGGCATGTTGAAAAGAAACGATGCTGAGGGGTTTGCGATGGCGCGGGATTCTTTTCAGTTGTTGGCATATGCCCATAGAGACTTGACAAATGTAAGACGGCAACAAATTAAACCTGGCATAAATGAAAAATATCAACAGCTATGTAATGACAACACTCAGTTAACATCAAACCTGTTGGGGGATGACATCGAGAAACAACTGAAGTCTATGGATGACATTAGAAAGCTAGGGAAGGACATGACAAAGCCAAGATATAACCCTCCAAAAATACTAAACAGAAAGAGGGATCAGAGAGGACACGTGAAGGATGGTCCATCCAAAACTTATAGTGGCCAACCATACAGTGGACACTATCAGCATTCAGCACAACCACAGGGTCAGACAGGTCAAACTTACATGAAGCCTTTTTTAGGGAAAAAGCCCCGGCAGCAGCAGCCGGACAACAAACACTCCAAGAAACCTGTAAACCATCGACATTAAAAGTCTGCGACACCAACCAAGAACATTTAGTAAGTTTACGTTTTAGTGCTTTACATAATAAACCAAGCAACTTTACTGCAGGCAAAGTGTCCAATTCTTATGAAAAATGGACACAAATTACCAGTGACAAGAATATACTTAAAATAGTGAAATATGGTTATGACATAGATTTTGAAACAGACCCTTGTGAGTTGTGTTCAGGGAAGAAAATAGCATTTAAACCTGCGGAACAAATTATCATTTCAAAACTGATTGAAAAATTGCACAGTAAAAAGGTCATAGAGGAGGTATGTCATGAACAAGGGGAAGTAATTTCAAGCATCTTTATACGACCTAAGGCGGATGGTTCCCACAGATTGATCCTTAATTTAAAAAGGTTAAACGATCACATTGAAAAACTACATTTTAAGATGGAAACCCTAAAATCAGCATTATCCCTTGTTAAACGAGGTGTTTATTTTGCAAAAATAGACTTAAAAGATGCATACTATAGTATTCCTATCAACAGCTCATACAGGAAATATTTGAGGTTTGAGTGGAAAAATACAGTCTATCAATTTACATGTTTGGCAAATGGATTATCGACAGGGCCACGCATATTTACTAAAATGTTAAAACCGCTTTTCTCGGCATTACGAAAAATAGGACACGTAAATGTGGCTTATATAGATGACAGTTTACTGTTAAGTGACACTTTTCAGGATTGTGAACAGAATATTAATGACACTTTAGATTTAGTGGATGACTTGGGGTTGACGACTCATCCAGATAAATCGGTCATTGTACCTACTCAATGTATTGAATTTGTAGGTTTCCTGCTTAAGTCAAAGGATATGACTGTTCGACTAAATGGACGAAAAGTAAAAGATATCAAAGGAAACTGTGAAAAAATTATAAAACAGAACACAATTTCCATTCGTGATTTTGCTCAACTTATTGGGAAAATGGTGGCGGCGGAGCCAGGAGTCATGTATGGGGCTTTACATTATAAAAGTTTAGAGTTGGACAAAGACAGCGCTTTGAAATGCAACAAAGGCAATTTTGAAGCTAATATGACAATCTCTCCAGAGGCAACATTGTGTATTCAATGGTGGATTGATAATATTCAGAAATCATTTAGGCCTATCTCTCATGGTAAACCTCATAGGAAAATAGAAACAGACAGTTCGATGTCGGGTTATGGAGGACATGATGTCACAAATGATTGCGAAATAAATGGTCATTGGTCAGACGTAGACAAAAGTCACCATATAAATTATCTGGAACTAAAGGCAGCATTCATTTGCCTTCAATCGCTGTGTGGGGAAGTAAAAAATGAACATATACAGTTGTTTTTAGATAACACAGTGGCCATAAAGTACTTGTCTAAGATGGGGGGTAGGAAGCCACTGCTCAATGCATTAGCCAGAGACGTTTGGTTGTGGTGTGAAGAACGCAATATTTGGTTATCTGTTTTCCATATTCCTGGTAAACTTAATATAAGAGCAGATGCACTTAGCAGGTTGAGTAAAAAACTGAATGAGGATATGGAATGGTCACTAAGTAAAGACGTGTTTGAGAATATCCAAATGAAAATGGGACAGTGTCATATCGATTTATTTGCTTCTTCTAAAAATTGGAAAATACAAAAATATGTGTCATACATTCCGGACATAAATGCATTTGCTGTTAACGCATTTTCATTAACGTGGAACAACTATGAACTTAATTATATGTTTCCGCCTTTCAGTGTGTTGGGTTCGGTTCTTCAAAAAATATGCGAGGATGTAGCAGACGCGATTTTGGTGGCGCCAATTTTCACGACACAACCATGGTTCCCAAATTTGCTTCATCTGATATGTGGACAGAGTTACATACTTCCGAAGGTGGAGAGAATATTGTCACTACCAAGCAAACACAAAACCCATCCATTAACATCAATGAAAATGGGGGTTTTCAAGATATCAGGTACTATCTTAAAAGTGCAGGCCTATCAGAAAACGCTACAAGAATCATCATGGCTTCTTGGAGAACCTCCACACAAAAACAATATGGGACATATATCAAAAAGTGGATGCAGTTTTGTGGTGAAAAACAAATTAATTCAATTAATCCATCTATAAACAACATAATATTATTTCTAACAGACTTGCATAGCAAGACGTTGAGTTACAGTACTATTAACACCGCAAAATCTGCAATAGCAGCTTTTACTAATATAATCAGCAACACCGATATTGGTAATAATCCTCTTATAAAAAGGTTTATGAAAGGAATATTTCAAATGAAGCCTAGTTTACCAAAATACAATTGTACCTGGGATGTGAAAGATGTGTTGAAATTTATTAAAGATTTCCTATCGGAATCATTGACTCTAAGGTTATTGTCAGTTAAGTTGACATTATTACTTGCACTTGTAACTGGACAAAGGTGCCAAACACTACAAGTAATACATATAGACGATTTAGTTCTAAAAAACGATTCTGTGAAAATAAGAATAAGGGAATTATTAAAACAATCAAAGCCAAATTCACACTTACAAGAAATATACATAGAATCATTTTCACTTGATGAGGACTTGTGTGTCGTGAAAACTTTAAATGAGTATATAGTACGAACACAACATTTAAGAAAAGATAATCGGTTATTTGTCATTACACAAAAGCCGCATACTTCAGCATCTAAAAGCACTATCGCTTCTTGGATAAAGCTGGGTCTAAAACTCGCTGGTATAGACATGACAATGTTTTCGGCTCATAGCACAAGAGGTGCCTCGACAAGTGCAGCTGCCACTAAAGTACCAATAGACACTGTACTCCGTACGGCAGGTTGGACAAAGGATTGCACTTTCAGGAAGTTCTATAAACGGCCTGTGACAAATAACTCTACTTATAGTGAGGCAATTTTAGGACTTAATTGCAAAGATTGAAGGGTATTTATGGTTTATTACCATATTGTCATGACTGATTTAATAATTATTCAATTGGATTGGATGTAGAGAAAAATAGTACAAAATTAACAAGAATATAGTTGTTTTTTTTCAGTCAATGATTATTACTATTATTATGTACTTGAACGGGCATTTACTTATCAACATAATTTTGGAACATGGACTCTAAAACACTCCTTTAATTCTCAGTCAGTGGATTGGTCCGATAGAATTGTAAAATTAAACAAGACTTACCTGTAAGGTGAAGTTTGATTATAATTCTATCGGAACCAATCCACTGAGAATTATAGGCCCACCCTTATTCCCGCCCTAGGGTAACATGTTTCCATGTTCAGAAATTATTCCCTCTGAAGGTCTGGGGTTCGGTCACGTGACAGGTCACATGTTCACTCCTATAATTCTCAGTGGATTGGTTCCGATAGAATTATAATCAAACTTCACCTTACAGGTAAGTCTTGTTTAATTTTACAATTATATACATATATTTCAGAATATATGCTCAAAAGACATGCTATAGTTCATCTTTAAGATAGTTATCAGAATGCTATGAAAGTGCTGTATGAACTAACTGGTCCTTTGGGATCTTCAAAGTAACGTTGAAGTAGAATACCACTTGCCAGTGCTAGTGGGCGTAAGAGTTGTTGCACACCTGATACCTATCATGAACAGACTTTAAAACCGAGTCTGCTACTTTTCTCTGAACTTTACTTTCACGGGATCAGCTATTCAGATATTTGTTGAACTGTAATAGCATTGAGGAGCTTTTCTGCCATGGGTATCAAAAAACATTCTAAAAACAAGAGGCCCTGTATCGCTCTACTGGCTAATTGGAATCTTTGATGGGGAACATGACAACAATATGCGTAACTAGGCTTGGTACTGATCATTCCTGCCAGTTTCACTGAAATCCTGCCAGGAGTTCAGGAAATCTCATTCTGACAAAATTTATATATCAGGGGCAATAATATCTTTCAAAAAAACAACAACACGGTGATGATATATGCAACTAGGCCTGATTCTGATCAATCCAGCCAGGCATTCAGGAAAACTAGCCTGTACAAAGTTAGTGTATTAAAACCTTTAAAGGGCCATATCTCTGCCAAAATAATTCAACCGGAACACGGCGATGATATGCGTAATTAAGCTTGGTACACATCATCTCAGCCAAAATTCGTTGAAATTCGGCCAGGAGTTCAGAAGAGACTAGTCTGGACTATATATGATAATGTTCGTGTATCAAAACCTTTAAAGACTATAGCTCTGCAAAAAATCATTCAAACAGAACACGGCGATGGTATGCACAACTAGGCCTGGTACTGATCATCCCTGCAACGTTCACTGAAATCCGGCGAGTAGAAATAGTCCAAACAAAATTTGTGTATTAAACCTTTAAAAGGCCATAACTCCGCCAAAAAATCTTTCAGCCAAACTATGACATGCATTATAAATTAGGCTTGGTATTGATTATCCATGCAAAGTTTCGTTTAAATCCGGCCAGGGAGGCAGGAGAACTAGACCGGACAAAGTTTATGTATTAAACATTTAGAGGGCTATAACTCGGCCAAAAATCATTCAACCGGAATACGTTGATGACATGCACCACTAGCCTGGTACTGATCATCCCTGCCAAGTTTCGGTGAAATCCGGCCAGGGATTCAGAAAAATAGTCCAAAGTTTCTGTATTAAATATTTAAAGTGCCACAACTCCACCAAAAATCATACAGCTTGAATGTGGTGATGATTTGCATAACTAGATTTGGTACTGAGCAATCCCGGAAAAGTTTCATTAAAAACCCTATCGTCTTCATGGCTGGTTTCAAACTTGCCGCAGCTTTCATTGATATATCCAGTCTGGTAAAGTTTGGTAAAGATTCAATGATAAATGAATGCAAAATTGTCTTGATGCAAAATATAGTGTTTTTAAGTGAATCAAGGGCCATAACTCCGCTGATACATGTCGGATATTTCTGGTTTTCGAAATTTTCCGAGCTTTCATTGATATTAACAATCTGATAAAGTTTGGTAAAGATCGGATGAAAAGTGAATGCCATATCCTCTTGAGGCAAAATATAGCATTTTTAACTAAATCAAGGGCCATAACCCAGTTGTTACTGGCTATTTGTTGAACTTCTCCGAGCTTTTATTGATATTAACAATCTGGTAAAGTTTGGTAAAGATATAAAAAATGAATGCCCTATCATCTTAACGAGGCAAAATATAGTATTTTCAACTAAATCAAAGGCCATTACTCTGGTGTTACAGGTCCGATCTGGCTGGGTTTGTCAAGCTTTCATCGATATTAACAATCTGGTAAGTTTGGTTAAGATTGGATCAAAAATGAGTTCTAGATCATCTTAATCAGGCAAAAGTTAATGACGGACGACGAAAACTCAGCATCCCATAACTCTACTACAGAAGTTTACTTACTTTATTAGAGAGTAAAACTTTTTTGTCGTTTTTAAAGTAATCCTCGTGCTACACAACCAGAAATAAATGTCTAAACTGTCACAATATTACACAATAGACCTTCAGTGCATATGCATCTCGGTCACCAGGGTTAACAGCACAATATTATGTTAGTTCCCCTCCTCATTAGTCGAGCATGACATGCACTACACTTTAACCCCGTTTTGACATGCACTACAATTTAACCTTGTTTAACTACAGAAAAGCTTTATAATATATGTGTTGGGTTAGATTTAATTAAAGGGACACACACCAATCTATATTTATTAAAACTAATAGCGTCCCATTCATAATTTTCCATTGCAGAGATGTTGAGATTTTATCTTATTTTAAGTAGGTGATAATATTTGTGTTACTTCGGTTTTTAGCTCTACTCGCCGAAGGCCAGCAGAGCTTATGGGATGCCGAGTTGTCCGTCCGTTGTCCGTCTGTAGTTAACTTTTGTCTCGTTAAGACGATAGGGCCTTCATTTTCATCCGATCTTTACCAAACTTTAACAGGTTATTAATATCAATGAAAGCTCGGAAAAATTTGAAAACCAGCCAGTTCGGACCAGTAACAGCGGAGTTATGGCCCTTGATTTAGTTAAAAATGCTATATTGCTATATTTTGCCTCGTTAAGACGATAGGGCCTTCATTTTTCATCCTATCTTTACCAAACTTTATCACATTGTTAGTATCAATGAAAGCTCGGACAAGTTCGAAAACCAGCCATATCGGCCTAGTAACAGCGGAGTTGTGGCCCTTGATTTAGTTAAAAATGCTATATTTTGCCTCAAGACGATAGGTGCTTCGTTGTTTATCCGATCTTTACCAAACTTTATCAGATTGTTAATGTCGTTGAAAACTCGAATAAGTTCGAAAATCATTCATATCAGACCAGTAACAGCGGAGTTGTGGCTCTTGATTTAGTTCAAAATAATATATTTTGCCTTGTTAAACGATTTCTTGAAAGTTTCGGTCAAAAAACAGAAAACAGCTTTTTAACTAAATCAAGAGTATCTGGCAATGTGCCTTCATTTTTCATCCTATCTTTACCAAACTTTACCACATTGTTAATATCAATAAGCTCGAACAAGTTCGAAAACCAGCTATATCGGACTAGTAACAGCGGAATTATGGCCCTTGGTTTAGTTAAAAATGCTATATTTTGCCTCGTTAAGACGATATGGCATTCATTTTTCATCCTATCTTTACCAAACTTTATCAGATTGTTAATGTCGTTGAAAGTTCAAACAAGTTCGAAACACAGCCATATCAGACCAGTAACAGCGGAGTTATGGCCCTTGATTTAGTCCAAAATGCTATATTTTGCCTCGTTAAGACGATATGGCATTCATTTTTCATCCTATCTTTACCAAACTTTACCAGATTGTTAATGTCAATGGCTCGGACAAGTTAAAAAACCAGCCAGATCGGACCAGTAACAGCCGAGTTATTGCCCTTGAGTTAGTTAAAAATGCTATATTTTGCCTCAAGACGATACGGCATTCATTTTTCATCCGATCTTTACCAAACTTTAACAGATTGTTAATACATGTATCAATGAAAGCTCGGAAAATGTTGAAAACCAGACATATCCGGCATGTATCAGCGGAGTTATAACCCTTGATTTACTTAAAAACACTATATTTGCCTCGTTAAGACAATTTTGCATTTATTTATCATCGGTCAAGTTCGTAAACCAGCCAGATCGGACCAGTAACAGTGGAGTTATGGCCCTTGATTTTGTTAAAAATGCTATAATTTGCCTCGTCATACGATAGGGCCTTAGTTTTGCATCTGATCTTTGCCAAACTTTACCAGATTTTATGACTTTCTTTTTATATTAGTATGTTGTTGTTTTTTAATTGTTTTTTTTTTAATTGTTTGTTTTATTTTGTTTTTTGTTTTTTTTGTAATTTTTTTTTTAATTATTATTATTATTTTTTCTTCATTTTTTAGCTCTATGTTGGACCACAATAATGCATAAACACTTAAATAAAGGCTTAAGTGGCAAAAAGTGGCAATCAATAAACTGACATATTATGCTAACTACAGTTCAGTTTCCGACCTACCACAACCACTATTTAATTTATTATGTGTAAATATAACCCACGTTAAATTGTATTAATCCTGAATATAACATCTGCTACATGTACATCTATTGTAAACAGAATATAAACAATCTTATCTGCAAATATTATTATACAATTATAAATGCAATATCTTACCCCATTCACCATGAAAAATGATCAAAAATTAATAGTATTAAAAAACTTAAATCAACATTCCCATTTGTTGAAGTATTAAAGGGGCACATAACAATTTTGAATTTTTTTTGGACTAGAGGCAACCCGTTAGTTTTTCTATTGAACTTGTAATTATTTGCAATTCATTAATAATAACTATTTGGATAGTTAACAAAGTCAATTGCTTTTATATATAACTCATTGCTCATTAGATGGTAAAATAACGAAGAAACTTTGGAAAGTCCAAATTGTATGACCTTTTGTTTTTTTGGTTTAAAGGAAAAGGATGGCAGGACCCTTCAAGGGTCAAAGGAGGAAACGGGACCATAGAAAAGGAGAAACTAGAGGCCCAACAGTGCCTGTGGACGCTCTACTGGCTAAAACGGCTCATTGATATACCCCACTTTGCACAACTAGACATCCTGCCCAATTTCATAGAAATCCAACAAGCCGTTTAGGAGGAGTAGCACCGACAATAAATTTTAAGTAAAAATGTCAAAGGGCCATAACTCCGTCAAAAATCAGCAAACTGGAACAAACGCGCAACAGCATAACTAGACATCTTACCGATGCTTCCTGCCAAGTTTCGTCGAAATTCAACAAGGCGTTTAAGAGATTTAAAGTAAAAATGTCAAGGGGTCGAAACTCAATCAAAAATCAACGAATCGGAAAAAAACACAATAGGCACAACTAGAAATCATGTCAATGCTTCCTGCTAAGTTTCATCAAATCCAACTCGGCGTTGACAAAACAAAAACAACAAAAAGCAATTTAAAAAAAATAAGTCTATAAAAGAAATTGAAAACAAATAAAAAATAGTAAAAAACAAACAAAACAATATTAAAAACAAGAGGCCCAAGAGGGCCTGTGGACGCTCTACTGGCTAACATGGCTCTTATAACATCAATGAAGCGAGAGACTGCCATTTACGTTTTTTAAAAGTTTTGGGCAAAATACAGCTTATCAACTAAATCAAGGGCCATAACTTAAGAATCTGGTAAAGTTTGGTAAAGATCAGATGAAAAATGAAGGCCCTACCGTATTAACGAGGCAAAATATAGCATTTTTAACTAAAGCAAGAGCCATAACTCCTCTGTTACTGGTCCGACTGGACCAACATAGAGCTAAAAAAACAACAACAAAAAAATCAGAATTTTTTTTTTAAAAAAAATCAATAAATAAAAAAAATTCAGAGAAAAACAAAAAGAAAAAAACTATTTAAAAACAAAAACAAAAGAAAATTTAAAAAAAAAGAAAAAAAAAGAAAAAGAAATTATAATATAAAAAAACAAGAGGCCCAAGAGGGCCTGTGGACGCTCTACTGGCTAACATGGCTCTTATAACATCAATGAAGCGAGCGACTGCCATTTACGTTTTTTTTAAAGTTTCGGGCAAAAAACAGCTTTTTAACAAAATCAAGGGCCATAACTAAAGAATCTGGTAAAGTTTGGTAAAGATCAGATGAAAAATGAAGGCCCTACCGTATTAACGAGGCAAAATATAGCATTTTGAACTAAATCAAGGGCCATAATTCCGCTGTTACTGTTCCGATATGAATGTTTTCGAACTTGTCCGAGCTTTCATTGATATTAACAATCTGATAAAGTTTGGTAAAGATCGGATGAACAATGAAGCCCCTATCGTCTTAACGAGGCAAAATATAGCACTTTTAACTAAATGAAGGGTCATAACTCCGCTGTTACTGGTCCTATCTGGCTGTTTTTCGAACTTGTTCGAGCTTTCAATGACATTAACAATCTGATAAAGTTTGGTAAAGATCGGATGAACAATGAAGCCCCTATCGTCTTAACGAGGCAAAATATAGCATTTTTAACTAAATAAAGGGCCATAACTCCGCTGTTACTGGTCCGATATGATCCGATATGAATGTTTTTCGAACTTGTCCCAGCTTTCATTGATATTAACAATGTGGTAAAGTTTGGTAAAGATAGGATAAAAAATGAAGGCCCTATCATCTTAACGAGGCAAAATATAGCACTTTTAACTAAATGAAGGGTCATAACTCTGCTGTTACTGGTCCTATCTGGCTGTTTTTCGAACTTGTTCGAGCTTTCAATGACATTAACAATCTGATAAAGTTTGGTAAAGATCGGATGAACAATGAAGCCCCTATCGTCTTAACGAGGCAACATATAGCATTTTTAACTAAATCAAGGGCCATAACTCCGCTGTTACTGGTCCGATATGATCCGATATGAATGTTTTTCGAACTTGTCCCAGCTTTCATTGATATTAACAATGTGGTAAAGTTTGGTTAAGATAGGATAAAAAATGAAGGCCCTATCATCTTAACGAGGCAAAATATAGCATTTTTAACTAAATCAAGGACCATAACTCCGCTGTTACTGGTCCGATCTGGATGGTTTTCGAAAATGTTTGAGCTTTCATTGATATTAACAATGTGGTAAAGTTTGATAAAGATAGGATGAAAAATGAAGGCCGTATCGTCTTAACGAGGCAAAATATAGCATTTTTAACTAAATCAAGGGCCATAACTCCGCTGTTACTGGTCCGATATGGCTGCTTTTCATACTTGTTTGAGCTTTCAATGACATTAACAATCTGTTAAAGTTTGGTAAAGATCAGATGAACAATGAAGCCTCTATCGTCTTAACGAGGCAAAATAAAGCATTTTTAACTAAATCAAGGGCCATAACTCCGCTGTTACTGATCCGATATGAATGTTTTTCAAACTTGTCCCAGCTTTCATTGATATTAACAATCTGATAAAGTTTGGTAAAGATCGGATGAACAATGAAGCCCCTATCATCTTAATGAGGCAAACTGTAGTATTTTTAACTTAATCAAGGGCCATAACTCCGCTCTTACTGGTCCGATATGGCTGGTTTTCGAACTTGTCCAAGCTTTCATTAATATTAACAATGTGGTAAAGTTTGGTAAAGATAGGATCAAAAATGAAGGCCCTATTGTCTTAACGAGGCAAAATATAGCATTTTTAACTAAATCAAGGACCATAACTCCGCTGTTACTGGTCCGATCTGGATGGTTTTCGAAATCTTTTGAGCTTTCATTGATATTAACAATGTGGTAAAGTTTGATAAAGATAGGATGAAAAATGAAGGCCGTATCGTCTTAACGAGGCAAAATATTGCATTTTTAACTAAATCAAGGGCCATAACTCCGCTGTTACTGGTCCGATATGGCTGCTTTTCAAACTTGTTCGAGCTTTCAATGACATTAACAATCTGTTAAAGTTTGGTAAAGATCGGATGAACAATGAAGCCCCTATCGTCTTAACGAGGTAAAATATAGCATTTTTAACTAAATCAAGGGCCATTACTCTGCTGTTACTAGTCTGATATGGCTGGTTTTCGAACTTGTCCGAGCTTTCATTGATATTAACAATGTGGTAAAGTTTGGTAAAGATAGGATGAAAAATGAAGGCCCTATCGTCTTAACGAGGCAAAATATAGCAATATAGCATTTTGAACTAAATCAAGGGCCATTACTCTGCTGTTACTGGTCCGATCTGGCTGGTTTTCGAACTCATCCAAGCTTTCATTGATATTAACAACCTGTTAAACTAAGGGATTTTAATATCAATGAAAGCTGGGACAAGTTTAAAAAACATTCATATCGGATCATATCGGACCGGTAACAGCGGAGTTATGGCCCTTGATTTAGTTAAAAATGCTATATTTTGCCTCGTTAAGACGATAGGGGCTTCATTGTTTATCCGATCTTTACCAAACTTTATCAGATTGTTAATGTCATTGAAAGCTCGAACAAGTTCGAAAAACAGCCAGATAGGACCAGTAACAGCGGAGTTATGACCCTTCATTTAGTTAAAAGTGCTATATTTTGCCTCGTTAAGACGATAGGGGCTTCATTGTTCATCCGATCTTTACCAAACTTTATCAGATTGTTAATATCAATGAAAGCTCGGACAAGTTCGAAAACATTCATATCGGAACAGTAACAGCGGAATTATGGCCCTTGATTTAGTTCAAAATGCTATATTTTGCCTCGTTAATACAAATATATTTTTCTCGATACTGATCATCCCTGCCAATATTCATTGAAATCCAGCCAGGGGTTCATGAGAACTAGTCCGGACAAAGTTTCCGTAAAAGGGGCCATAACTTTGTCGAGTTCAACTTTGTTGAATATTTGCTACTACCACCAAGTAGAGCTAAAAATGACAAAATGAATGGGGGTGTTCATACCCTTCTGCATGTGGAAGCGTGTTTGAATATTTGCTACTACCACCAAGTAGAGCTAAAAATGACAAAATGAATGGGGGTGTTCATACCCTTCTGCATGTGGAAGCGTGTTTGTGAGATTGCAGTGGTTGTATTCTACCCTTGCAACCACGAAGGAAACAGTGGTTGTATTCTACCCTGGCAACCACACGGGAACCAGTGGTTGAAAACTAGTCGGGACATAGTTTGTGTATTAAAATGTTTTAAGGGCCACAACTCCACCCAAAATTGTTCTACCATAACAAGACAAGGATATGCACAGCTTTTCTCGATACTGATCATCCCTGCCAATATTCATTGAAATCCAGCCAGGGGTTCATGAGAACTAGTCCGGACAAAGTTTCCGTAAAAGGGGCCATAACTTTGTCGAATATCATTCAAATGGAACATGGCAATGACATGCGCAACTAAGATTGGTACTGATCATCGCCACAAAGTTTCATTGAAATCAGGCCAGGGGTTCAGGAGAACTAGTCCGGAGATGAGTAAAACAGTTAAAAACAATTGTACAATTATGAATTTATAAACTGAAAGGAAAAAGAAACGCAGGGTGCGTATTTCCGCTATATATTGTATGTTTAATATGCTACTGCTAATCGAATGGTACAGGGCGACATTAGGCCTGTCCTTTTAGAAAGAAGGTTTAAACAGGACTAAACACACCAATGGTTACCCCTTTAAAGTTTCATTATCGTCAGAATGCGCATTTGGCTCAAGCAGGTGAGCAAACTTAGGCTTTAAATGTTGCAATCACTTAACCTTAAATACAGTACTGAACTGGCTCAATTTTTCAAAGAGGAACTTCAGCATTTGTGAATATCTGTTACAACATGTACTGTGATTAAAACGTCTACAACATCACAGTTGTGTCCTTTCTCTAACTGCACTTTTTTTTTTTACAAAACATCTTGGGATTTCCTTGGAATATATATGGAATTAAGTGTGCAGTATATGCAAAATATAGCGGAAATACGCACCCTGCGTTTCTTTTTCCTTTCAGTATATTTTACTCTGTTATCATCCATAGTAATTTATCTATAAAGATGAAATACATGCACAATTTAAGTCGTACACGTCTTGGCAGAAAAAAGAAAAGGAAACTCACGACAGATATTTCGCAATATTTTATTTGTGACCAGGCATTTTTGTAGTTTAGAAAAAGATTGCATTTAAAACTTATTGCATTGAAACTTGTAGTTTTTACATTTTTGTTACTAAAATATTGTATGGGTTATCGTTGGTTTTATTCCATTGAAATTATGACACATAAAATGTTCCATGTATTATACATACATTTTTATACACCTCATGTTCGAGCACTTGTGGTGGGATGTCAGTCTGATGGGAATTCACATCCTTCATCTCGCATCTCTCGGGTTGCTGTCCGAATTTTATTTAGTGTGATGTGTTAATCGGACATAAAAACCTAATTTCATTACTATTGTAGTAGGCCCCGGTAGGGAGGTATATGTAACAGATATGTTTTAAAAAGCATTACTAGAGTCTCCTCTACTGAGCTAGCTTTTATGGCGATATCAGTAGTTCCTATTCTCGACTGAAATGCAATGTATTTTCTATGAAATTCATCTTTTACAATCTGGTTTCTTCTTATGCCATCTGTTTTTTCTTATGTCATCAGGTTTCTTCTTATGCCATCTGTTTTTTCTTATGTCATCTGGTTTCTTCTCATGCCATCTGGTTTCTTCTTTGGTTTCGTCTTATGCCATCTGGTTTCTTCTTATGTCATCAAAACTTTTTATGCTCGCCATAATTTTTCAGGGAAGCATAGATACTTTACATCATTAAAAACGCAAGTTTGGTGAGCACGTGATTTTCGCATAATTCCGATTTTACTTCTTTCAATACATGAATTTGATCGGTCACCAGATTTATAGGGAATGTGGATAATTTCAAACATGTACATAACACACTACAATCGATCTTGGAGACATTTTAATTAAAAATAAACATATAAATAAAAAAAACTTGCACTTTTAATGGCGTTAAGTATAATTGCCACTTTGTCCATCCATTATTTCGTCAGTCTGAACAAAACTTAAAAACTACTAATGAGTCTGGAATGAAACCTCACACAATGAGAGGAAGCACAGTGTGCAAGAAACGTAACTATCTTTATTGACCATCTTTAGCTTGAGTAAATACAGCATTCTCTTCTTCATACTTCTTCATTTATTTTAAATATGACATTATATAAGGTAATTTTGAGACACCAGAGATGGGAAGGTTACATAGGAATCCGGAATCCATTGCTATAAAATACATTCCTATGGTTCATTACATGCTCGGAGGACAGATTCGGATATACAGGCAGGCCAGGTTTATGACCCGTAAGGCTGAGGGAAGTTTCTTGCCTAAGAACACACCAAAGATACCCAGTGATGCCAGTGGGGCATAATCTCTGGATTCAGGGTCAATGTGCCAGGCCACCGCAGCTCCTAGAGCAAATACGTGGTGAAGGGCTAACAAACAATAATTAATTTTAATTGTCAAAAAGAGTGGTTTCTGGTGACCTTACATATTGATCCCAATCGGTGCAGAGTAATAAGTAAATAGACAACGAAATTGTACAATACATGGTTTTGTATTTGTCTGTTGAATGGTCTATTCTTGCCAGTGAGAACGGACTGTAAAGATATTTTATTTTAAGCCGATAAGTAATTACAGCATGAACCCTTATGTAAAGAAATGCATAGTAATGTCGGCTTCCAGATTGTTCCTCTGACATTTGAATAATTGCATAATATCAATTAGTCAATATACTAAACTCCACAATTGTAAACACATGCTCCTGTGTTTATATACTCCTATATATTTTGTCTGCCATCAAATTCATTCAAATGTTAAAATAAATATCACAATTCAACACCTGTTCTTATGTTCCAGGGCCCCGTTTTATGAAACAACTTACGACCATTTTGATCGTAAATAAATTTCTTAAATGCTTAACTATTAATTACTTTTCATTTCATTTTCTTATACATGTAATATTTCTGCACTACGTGCACAGATAATTGTCTACATTAAATGCTTAGGTGAAAAAAGTGATTTAAAACAATTGAGACTTATCGTAAGATGTTTAATAAAACAGGGCCCTGTATTACAAACTTCAAATCATAGATTGTTTCTGTAATTCATAAATAAATCGGTAAATCTCCTAAAACACATGATCCTGTGAATAACATTTTTGGCAGCTGGTACCTAGTAATATTTTAAAAACTACTATTTTTCATTCCAGTACCCAGCATTCTTATCGAAACAACTATATTTTAATTTTAGCACCTACTGGTACCCGGCATTTTTGTTTTTTCATTTGTTGCAATAGTAGTAACCTGTAATCCTTTTAAAATAAGCATGTATCATCTGTAGCTGCAGTTCCATTTGTGGTACCCAGCATTCTTATCGAAACAACCATTTTAATTTTAGCTCATACCCGGCAACTTTTTGTTGTTGTTGCATTAGTAGTGACCGCCAGTCTTTTCAAAATAACTATTATGTGTTGCGGTAGTTTTCATTTGTCGTACCAAGCATTCTTTAATATCAGAACAACCATATCTTAATTTTAGCACTTATTGGTTCTCGACATTTTTCTTTTCATTTGTAGCAATAACACTAACAACAATGGTTTAAAAATGACTATCATTTGTAGTTCTCATTTGTCTCTGCCTGCTTCATACGCAAAACAACGGGTACAGAGGTACACGGTATCATACCAAGTTCTGTCACAACCATTGTAACAAACTCAGGTGGGGTGAAGTCATACACAAGGTTCAGAAGTGTAAGAGAACTGTAGTCACGCCAGTCCCACAGGTACGGCGCTTTCTTACCGATGTCAACCAGGTCATCCGGATCACCTGTACCGAAAAATAATAATTCAATGCAAACGTTATCGTGTCGATTCTTACGGATGGTGGGAGGTGTATAGTACTGGTTCTACCCAGGTAAAGTGGGTGGGTGGTCTGCCCCCACCACAAAAATTGATCGTCATATATAACCTTACATGTGTTGAAAATGACGTCAAACAACATACAAAGCAAACGTTATTAGATAAATGGAATACAACAGCAGTGTCCTCTTGCACTGCATGACATAATATAACAAACAACAGACAAAATATCAAATCGGTTATGAGTACACATATAGACAAATGTAATAAAATTATTTTTAGGCATTTATTTATCAACAGTTTATTTAATGCGTGCAATTTAAAGTACCTATCCGGCCATCAACCAGCAAATTTTACAACAGATCTACACTGTTCCTAAACCTGACGATATGTTTTCATATTTTTTACGAAAAAAACTGACAGGACATAAATGCACAGATTGGATTACAGTACCTATTAATAATACATTATTTCAACAAGTTTTAAAAAGTGAACAAAAACCCAGAACCCGTCTTTGAAATGTTTTGTTTTGTGAAGCGTAGTTTTGTTCTGAATATGTTCTGATCGAGTCTTGCATCATATAGTACACGAACATATTCTACACACGAGTGACAAGTACGGAACAGTTTGACAATAGAACTAACCATAAATTCTGAAGATGGAAATCAGCAAGATGCTAAAAGCTGTATATTTATGTTTCGCTACGCATTGAAATAAATCGCTGGTGTTTTCCTTATATATTTTTTTTACGTTTTTAATATGCCTAGAATGAAATCTTTTGCATTTTTTCAGCATAGTTGAAAACGTACTTCTTTAATAAAAGAAAAAGAAAAGAACAGAAGCCAGAATTTACAAATTACCTAATTCGTTAAACACGAAAGAGTCGGTCTGCACCCTTTCGCAGAATTTGTATGTCTCGCAACAAACCAGCACCGGGACATTACTTGACTTGGCGATCAGGGCAATGAGAGAGCTGCCTACTCGTGACATGACAAAACCGTTGGCCAATAGACCGTGAGCGCCCAGAAACACCTTGGTAGCCTGAAAATGAGCAAACAAGTACATATTTTTAAAAATATAACTAATTGAATGTTGTTTAACAGCTCAACACATTACAGGTTATTTTGAGCTGCCCCAGAGAGAACGGAAGGATACATAAGAATCGGTGAACCATGCCTTACTCTTAATGAATAGATTTTATTTGTTGTTTAACATGCTTGGATGATTGACTTCAATACAGAGGACTAAGATAAGATAAGAGATAAGATAAGAGATAAGATAAGAGATAAGATAAATAAGATAAGAGATAAGATAAGAGATAAGATAAGAGATACGCTTTATTCTGAGTCGGCAAGACATACAAACAATACGACATAAGCTCTTAACAAGCTTTTGAACCGACTATAAATAACATGAAGTATATTTAGAACAGTAGTAAACTAAAGCTATCAAAGAAGAAAACAAGTTACATAATTATGACATCATACTGGATAAGAAATACTCTATTTTGTACAGTTAATAATAAGAATCATACAGTCAGAGTCAATCCTAAAGAGAAACTTGGAGGAAGGCCCAGTTTACCTCCCCATCCGACAGACAACGCTAAGGAAAAGTTTCTAGCACAAGAACACACCGACAAAACTCAGTGGCGCATGAACCCGGGACCCCGGTTTCAAGTCCACTGTGCTATCCACTGGGCCATGCCAATCAAGCCATTAAGTTAAATATAATGGGCACTACAAAAGACAAAGTCATTGTTACAGTTACTACAGAAATGTACCTAGGAAATAGCAACATGGTCATAATTTCAGGGATCAAATTTAGCGAGATTTTGGATGAGCAATATTTATTACTGGCAAAACGAAAAAGTTTATTTCAAAACGTCTGCTTTTTTCGTATAGGTAAAGCAGACACAATTTCCTGCACATTTTAATTTCCTATGATGCAACATAGGCATACATCATTACCTGGTCCGAGTATTAACTTTCATACCCTATCCAATCCCTTCTCCAAGAAGCAAAAATAAGGTTGGCCGGGGTATGAAATAAAATCTTTATTTAGGCTTAAAAAGTTTGCATTTCATGAAATTAAAACATTTAATAAGGTAATTTTAAACAGGTCATCACACTGTTTTCAGTAAATAATGTTTTTAAACGTGTTTTATGTCAAAATATCAGTTATAAATTCCCGTTAATATATGCTTTCCTTAATGGAATTAGGTGGGACAACGTAATGTGATAGATTCCTGATGAGATACATTTATACGGAAAAAAAACACGCTATTTTAGAAATAATGAAACAATCACTATAACAACACAGTCTTCAAAAATGAGCTGACATGTGGGGCATGTTACTCTAAACTGAACAAGGTATTTTGATGCTCTTGCACATTTTTGCCAGTATTTTTGACAGTTCTTGAAAAGTTCACTTGCATTTTGCTAGTATGTAAGCTTAAGTTTGAGCCGTGAACTGTTTGTGTACTAAACCCCAGGGACTCGATTACGTACATAGAAGACCATGGAAAGCATCTTGGTATGTTGAGTATGTAATAAAACGCGACAAATGAAACAAGAGGTCAATGACCTTGAAGCTCTACTGATAGATTTTTGATAGCTAGGTCAACATTCCTATGAAGTTTCATGAAAATCCATCAAGTAGTTTCATAGGAGTAGTCGCTACAAGTTTTCATTATATAACTCTATGTAAACAAAGATGGCCGCTGGCGGCCATGTTTAAAGTCAAATAATTTTTGACAAGGATCAACATCATGTCATACTTATCATTTTAGAAAAAGTCCCATATCAATATCTCTTACAGTTTTCAAGTAGTAGTCGCTACAAATTTATTTATTTTAAATCTATTTTTAGCCGTGGCGGCCATTTTGAATTTCCGGTCAGCCTGAAATTTTTCTAGATCAACTAGACATCAAGAGAAACATTCCTGTGAAGTTTCATGAACATCCGTCAAGTAGTTTCATAGGAGTAGTCGCTACAAGTTTTTACTATATAACTCTATGTAAACAAAGATGGCCACTGGCAGCCATGTTTAACGTTGAATCAAAATAGTGTTCGACTAGGATCAACATCATGTCATGCTGATCATTTTATAAAAAGTCCCATATCAATATCACTTATAGTTTTCAAGAAGTAGTCGCTACAAACTTATTTTTTAAAAATCTATTTTTAGCTGTGGCGGCCATCTTGAATTTCTGGCCGACCTGAATTTTTGCTAGGATTAATTAGACATCAAGAGCAACATTCCTGTAAAGTTTCATGAAAATCCGCCAAGTAGTTTCAGAGGAGTAGTCGCTACAAGTTTTTAATATATAGAACTATGTAAACAAAGATGGCCACTGGCAGCCATGTTTAATGTTGAATCAAAACGATTTTCGACAAGGACCAACATCATGTCATGCTGATCATTTTAGAAAAAGTCCCATATCAATATCACTTATAGTTTTCATGAAGAAGTCGCTACAAACTTGTTTTTTAACAAGAGGTCAATGACCTTGAAGCTCTACTGATTGATTTTGATTTCAGGAAGTAGTCGCTACAGACTTGTTTTTTGAAAATCTATTTTTAACCATGAGGCCATCTTGAATTTCCAGCCGACCTGAAATTTTGCTAGGATCAATAAGACATTAAGAGCAACATTCCTGTGAAGTTTCATGAAAATCCGTCAAGTTGTTTCAGAGGAGTAGTCGCTACAAGTTTTCAATATATAACTCTATGTAAACAAAGATGGCCGCTGGTAGCCATGTTTAACATCAAATCAAAACGATTTTCGACAAGGACCAACATCATGTCATACTGATCATTTTAGAAAAAGTCCCATATATCTCTTATAGTTTTGAAGAAGTAGTCGCTACAAACTTATTTATTTTAAATCTATTTTTAGCTGTGGCGGCCATCTTGAATTTCAGGCCGACCTGAAATTTTTCTAGGATCAAATAGACATCAAGAGCAACATTCCTGTGAAGTTTCATGAATATCCGTCAAGTAGTTTCAGAGGAGTAGTCGCTACAAGTTTTTACCATATAACTCTATGTAACCAAAGATGGCCACTGGCAGCCATGTTTACGTCGAATCAAAATAATTTTCCACAAGGATCAACATCATGTCATGCTGATCATTTTAGAAAAAGTCCCATATCAATATCACTTATAGTTTTCAAGAAGTAGTCGCTACAAACTTATTTTGTAAAAATCTATTTTTAGCTGTGACGGCCATCTTGAATTTCTGGCAGATCTGAACTTTTGCTAGGATCAATTAGACATCAAGAGCAACATTCCTGTAAAGTTTCATGACAATCCGTCAAGGAGTTTCAGAGGAGTAGTCGCTACAAGTTTTTACTATAAAACTCTATGTAAACAAAGATGGCCGCTGGCAGCCATGTTTAACGTTGAATCAAAACGATTTTTGACAAGGATCAACATCATGTCATGCTGATCATTTTAGAAAAAGTCCCACATCAATATCACTTATAGTTTTCAAGAAGTAGTCGCTACAAACTTGTATTTTAAAACTCTATTTTTAGCTTTGGCGGCCATCTTGGATTTCACATCAACATGAATTTTTGCTAGGATCAACTAGACTTTATGGGCAACATTTCTGTAAAGTTTCATGAATATCCATCCAGTAGTTTCAGAGGAGTTGTCGCTACAAATAAAAGTTTACGGACAGACAGACGGACGGACGGACAGACGGACAGACGGACGACGGACGCCGCTCCACCGCATAAGCTCTGCTGATCTCTGATCAGTAGAGCTAAAAACCTATTTTTAGATCTGGCGGCCATCTTGGATTTCACATCAACATGAATTTTTGCTAGGATCAACTAGACCTCATGGGCAACATTTCTGTAAAGTTTCATAAATATCCATCCTGTAGTTTCAGAGGAGAAGTCGCTACAAAAAAAAGTTTACGGACAGACAGACGGACAGACAGACAGACGGACGACGGATGCCGCACCACGGCATAAGCTCTGCTGATCTCTGATCAGTAGAGCTAAAAATAGAGGAAGCTAGACGGGGTTGTTTTTGTAACAAAAACATATGTCTCCCCCCATAATTTATGAACCAACCTGGCTGAAAGTTACGCACTGCGCGTCGTCTCGATATGGTGAGCATTTGTGTAAAGTTATTTCATAATCCCTCAAGCGGTTCAAGAGATATGGAGGAGACACGAAATATAGTGCATATGACCTTCGACCTCTAAGTGACCTTGACCTTGAACGGACTTGGCTGGAAGTTACGCTCTGCATGTTGTCTCGATATGGTGAACATTTGTGGCAAGTTATTTCCAAATCCCTCAAGCGGTTCAAGAGATATGGTGGAGACACAAAATATAGTGCATATGACCTTCGACCGCTAAGTGTGACCTTGGCCTTGAACGGACGTGGCTGGAAGTTGCGCTCTACACGTGGTCTCGATATGGTGAACATTTGTGGCAAGTTATTTCCTAATCCTTAAAGCGGTTCAAGAGATATGGTGGAGATCGACTTGTGACAGACAGAGTCTCACGAAATATAGTGCATATGACGTTCGACCTCTAAGTGTGACCTTGACCTAGAACTGACGTGGCTGAAAGTTGCGCTCTGCACGTAGTCTTGATATGGTGAACATTTCTGGCAAGTTATTTCCAGAACCATCAAGCGGTTCAAGAGATATGGTGGAGACATGAAATATATTGCATATGACCTTCGACCTCTAAGTGTGACCTTGACCTTGAACGGATGTGGCTGGAAGTTGCACTCTTCATATCGTCTCGATATGGTGAACATTTGTGGCAAGTTATTTCCAAATCCCTCAAGCAGTTCAAGAGATATGGTGGAGACCGACTTGTGACGGACAGAGATCCAGACAGACATCAAAGCTAAAAACAAAATGTCTCATAACTCAATAGTGAACGCTCGGCCAATCCCGTCATTCCTTGGGATCCCGCCTCATGTGTATCGCGGCGCTTCGGTATGTTCAAAATCTTACATTCTGTTAGCCGGAAGGCAACACCACAGAAAATTGTGCACTGTTGCTAAGCTGTTGCTACATAAACATTATGGCCGCTTGCCACTCGTGTTGATGTATGATTTGCGTTGCATGTTTGTTATTTACAATACAGATGAAGGTTTTATCACTACTTTCACGTAAATAAACTATAGATGGAGCAATTGGCTAAATGACATTGCAAAATGTTGAAGATAACTTTGATTTTGAATGCAAATTCGTTTTGGTGGGAATCTGATGCGCACGCTAGTATGACGTAACCAATATGGAAACCTGCGTATTACATTCGAGTCATGCTGCGAAGCAGTGTACGAGATGTTGCGAATGTCTCATAACTGTGTCTGTTTGCATTAAATACTAGAAAAGTGTCCATGGGACACAGATGCCCCCACTGAAAACAATAAGTGAAAAACATAAATTTGATGAAAAAGGGCCATAACTCTGGTAATACAAGGTGGCTTTTGATGCAGAAACGATATGCACATCTTGATGTCATTGGTAAGCATACTGTAAAGCAGGGCTCGAATTAATCATTCGTAAACTCGCGATTTAAGAAAATGCGAGTAGGTTTTCAGCAATCGCACAAAACTGCGAGTACACCTTTTCTGTACAAAATAAGCATAGGCGATCAAATAATGAAACAGGAAAATTAAAAAGTAAGTTTTTTTGAAAGTTTTGGGCAAAATACAGCATTTTTAACTAAATCAAGGGCCATAACTTCTCCGTTACTGGTCCGATCTGGCTAGTTTTCGAACTTGGCCAATAGAGCTAAAAAAATAAAAATTAAAAAAATTATGACAAAAAAAAAAAGAGTCATAAAATCTGGTAAAGTTTGCCAAAGTGAAAGCCCTATCGTATTAACGAGGCAAATTATAGCACTTTTAACAAAATCAAGGGCCATAACTTCGCTGTTACTGGTACGATCTGGCTGGTTTTCGAACTTGTCCGAGCTTTCATTGACATTAACAATCTGACAAAGTTTGGTAAAGATCGAATGAAAAATGAAGGCCCTATCGTATAAACGAGGCAAAATATAGCATTTTTTACTAAATCAAGGGCCATAACTCTGCTGTTACTGGTCCAATATGGCTGATTTTCGAACTTGTCCAAGCTTTCATTGACATTAACAATCTGATAAAGTTTGGTAAAGATCGGATGAACAATGAAGCCCCTATCGTCTTAACAAGGCAAAATATAGCATTTTTAACTAAATCAAGGGCCATAACTCCGATGTTACTGGTCCGATATGGCTGGTTTTCAAACTTGTCCGAGCTTTCATTGTTATTAACAATCTGTTAAAGTTTGGTAAAGATCAGATGAAAAATGAAGGCCCTATTGTCTTAACGAGACAAAAGTTAACAACGGACGGACGACGGACAACTCGGCATCCCATAAAAATAAAACAGTAAATATTACATTACCTCCGACATGACATACGAGACTGCATTTATCAACACATATGTGCATTTGATGCCCTCTTTCACTAGTCTTCTCAAGCACTCTTTACCTAGAGAATTCATTCGAATTAAAACAAATATTTCAGCCATAATAAATATGATCACTTATAGAACAAATGGTTAATGTATAGTTCCGACATTCAAGTTCTAGCTCCGCCTTCTATTGTCCACAGTGGACTTCTATTGTCCATGGTCGACTTCTATTGTCCATTGTCGACTTCTATTGTCCATGATTGACAGCTATTGTCCATGGTCGACTTCTATTGTCCATGTTCGATTTTTATTGTCCATGGTAGACTTCCCACAAACATTGGCCACGTACTCTATTGTAATTTACATGCATTTGTGGGTCAGCATGTGCTTTTCTTGGAACATAACCGATGTACTTTAAATGGATCAAATCTCTAGGGGATCATAAGAATCCATCGTGAGTATCCATGTGAGGAAGGGAAATCTCACCCGAGGGTTCAGAATTGCAACCAGGGACGAGGCTCTGCCGAGTTCCTGGGAAGAGGCTCTACCGAGTTACTGAGGAAGTCGAGGCTCTGCCGAGTTCCTGGGACGAGGATCTGCCAAGTTCCTGAGACGAGGATCTGCCGACTTCCTGGGACGAGGATCTGCCGAGTTCCTGGGACGAGGATCTGCCGAGTTCCGGGGACGAGGATCTGCCGAGTTCCTGGGACGAGGATCTGCCGAGTTCCTGGGACGAGGATCTGCCGAGTTCCTGGGACGAGGATCTGCCGAGTTCCTGGGACGAGGATCTGCCTTCCTGGGACGAGGATCTGCCGAGTTCCTGGGACGAGGATCTGCCTTCCTGGGACGAGGATCTGCCGGGTTCCTGGGACGAGGATCTGCCGAGTTCCTGGGACGGAGATCTGTCGAGTTCCTGGTTGCAATTCTGAGTGCAATCCCTATCTCACATGGATTAATTTGTGATCTTTTCTCCCATTATGCACTCTGTAGGGCATAAAACAATAAGTAACTTCACTGATTGTATTTGTTTTAAAATTCGAATACCATAAGACAACGTCAGCCTGACGTCATGATGTAAGATTATAAGAATCTTTCATGGGTATCCGGTGAAGATAGGGAATTCCAACCCGAGGTATGTGTTTTTATCGGAACCGAGGTTCCGATTAAACGGAACCGAGGTTCCGATTAAAACACTTATACCGAGGGTTGGAATTCTCTATCTGAACCGAATACCCATGATAGATTCTTTTTCTTGCATATCAGAGAAATGTTGTGCATTGACGCCGCCAGCTATTAACGTTTTGCATGTTTTCCTGCATACCGGATGTTGGCGCGCATGAATTTTATCTCGACCCTAGGCCATCCTTAAAAAAATATTTGTTTGCTGTGCTCCAACACTGAATTTTTTAAGTGGGTTTTTAAGTTAGGTCTTTTTCTTTTTTTTCTTCTTTTTTTTTGCTGTGGTCCTGGTTAAGGCAGTCTGTGGATAACCTCATTAATATTTCTTTACGAATAATTTTTTAGTAAAAAAAAATAAAAGAATTAAAAAAACAAATTTCATTTTTAAAAAAAAAAATCAAAAAAAAATAATAAAATAATCCGAAAAGGCTAAAAAAACAACAACGGTCGCTGCCCTTTTAGACGGTCGGTCGGAGCACAGCAAACAAACACTTTTTTAAGGATGGCCCTAGGGTGAGATGGAAATATCTAGCCCTGGTAAAATGGCAGATATCCTTGTCCGGTATGCAAGAAAGAGTTTTTTTACATAGGAAAATACCTGTCTCATGTGACTAGAAATGGGAGAAATCAGCTTGATTGACAGCTGAGAACTAACCATTTATTAGTCATAATAAATAATTTGCTCATGTTACTAGTATTTAATATAATAGATTATTTATCATTTAATATCATTTCAATTCAAGAACTTCAGTTTTATTTAACTTCAAATCTTTAAAAAAACAAAAACTTTCACCTTCCATTTTGGGTCGAGCATCTGCTACGATGACTCGAAACTGCTTCCCCTGTTTGTGGGCATCACATAAAACTTGTCTGATAAGAGATGAGCTGTAAATATGTAAACATATAGGTACTAAAACTCTTTTAATTTATCATGATATTAATTAAATGCATTTTAAATATGCTGCAAAGTGCAATATTATATTGACCTGTAATATATTCATGTTGAAGATCGTACTGGTGCCCCTATTCTACGGAATTTTTTAATGACTGATGCGACAACTTGCCAAGCATCATAGGATTATTTGTCAACAAGTTCAATCAATAGATAACAGATAAGCACTTATGTGAGATTTTATCTATCAAATAAATTATAAAATCACATAACATCTGTTTGTTTGTTTGAATGATGTTTTACGTCATTTTTAGCACATGTTAGGCCATATATGATGGTCCAGTTTTTGTGGTAGAGGCCCCTGGGTAGAAGCACTCCTCCTGCCACTGGACAAGTCGAGCTCCCGATGGAAAATAACATAAGCAAACATGACGTCATTGACATTTATATATACCACTAGTGTGTTATCAAAAATATAGATCCATGCTATTAGTTACACCCACAGGCCTTAAGTGGTGATAATGCGTGAAATATCTCAAATGTGAGAGTAGACAGTGACAAATAATTAACTGGTTGATCGCTACTTTATTTCAATTGTTCGCTATAAAGCCTGTGAGGATACAAAGTATAAAATGGCAACAGTACAGCAATTGGTACACATATAAATACATGGAAACAGTAATGAATATATTATCACAATATAACTAATAATGCGTTTATCTAACAAAGCATTAAAAAAAGGTGTTTACAACTGTTCACAAATATTAACAAGTGATTTGAAGAACAGTTATCTATATATGTGTAAGAATTGACAAAAGCAACACACAAATATGTAAAAAAAAAAATGAGGGGGCAACATATATGTGTAAGAATTGACTAAAACAACACAGAAATATGTAAAAAAAAAACATGGAAACCTAGATCTGCCTTTAATGCACATTTTATGGGCAATCACAATTTGGGTTGCATGGGAGCCCAGAATTTGCAGAAGACAAAATTACTTATCCAACCCTTTACAACATACTATAAGGAAACCAATTCCAAATTTAGTTCAGCTAGGACAAGCAATGTAAGAGATATAGACCTGTAAACACAGCTTACACGCAAAATTTGATGTGAAACAGAATTTGGGTTCCATGGAGCCCAGGGATTACAGGAACCAAAATTACTTAAGCAGTCCTTACGATAATGCTATAAGGAAGCTTATGGCCAGATTTGGTTGTGTTAGGGTAAGAATTGTAAGAGATATAGACTTGTAAACACAGCTTACACGCAAAATTTGATGTGAAATGGGACACATTTTATGGGCTATCATAATTTGGGTTCCATGGGAGCCCATGGGTTACAGGAACCAAAATTGCTTATGCAGCCCTTAAGATAATGCTATAAGGAAGCCCATGAACAAATTTGGTTGTGCTAAGATAAGAAATGTAAGAGATATAGACTTGTAAACACAGCTTACATTCAAACCTTGATGTGGGACGCCGACGCCGACACCAACGCCGGGGTGATTACATAAGCTCTCTTATTCTTCGAATAGTCGAGCTAAAAATGCTACTTTATCTATGAATACCGACTTAATTTACTGGGCCTTACAGGTTGTATTGTTCCTTACCACGAGTAGACTAGTATGACGTCACCATTGGAGATTTTTGTTGAAGCTTCGTTCGAGATGGCTTGCGCTGCCAGCAGGATTCTCTCCCTTAGGAAGTCATCTATTGCCTCATTGAGAATTTGTTTGGCCTATAAAGGAAATTGAACTAAACTGTTACTACGCTTATCAACACTTTATATTTACATTGCACATGCCTGCAATAAACTATTGCATCTCCGTAAGTCCAAGTGAACATTTACTTTTGGGCAAAGCTATAACAAAAAGGCAGGGTTAATCCGTCTAATAAACTTGTTTTGTTTGAATGACTTAACGTTGTGTTATTTTCGTGATAACTGCTGTAGAAGTAAAATATTGTTGGCAATATTGTTGCAATATTTGCCCCGGAGACTGAAAGTTTTCCCTAGACTAGCTAAATCTCAGAAGCATACATTGTATTCTAATGCATTTTAATTTCTAGCATTCTGATTGGTGGATGCATAAAATTGATGACCAATAGGTATCATATACAGTCACAAATAAAACACTCATTATGATTGGATGATAAAGTTACAGTTCATTAGACGACATCATCGTTATGTCTAAACCAACCAAATAAATCAAGATGGTGGCCCACATGAAACTTAAAAGTGGAATGCATTAGAAATACAGTTAACCCCCCATTTCTACAGGAGACTCCCATCCTTGATACTGAAGCTCACAGGGAGGTCAGTTTATCGTGGCGGAGAAAAGACCACCCACATTTCCTGGGTTATAGCCAGTATTCAACCCTCCAATGTCCACAAATGAATTGACACACTTTTTCACACATCAACAAATTTTCGACTCTAACCTAGGATCCGAAGTCACTACCCAGCATAGATAGTGGTGGAAGGCTAGTGTCAGTGGTGGAAGGCGAGTGTCAGTGGTGGAAGGCGAATGTCAGTGGTGGAAGGCGAGTGTCAGTGGTGGAAGGCGAATGTCAGTGGTGGAAGGCGAGTGTCAGTGGTGGAAGGCGAGTGTCAGTGGTGGAAGGCGAGTGTCAGTGGTGGAAGGCGAGTGTCAGTGGTGGAAGGCGAGTGCCAGTGGTGGAAGGCGAGTGCCAGTGGTGGAAGGCGAGTGTCAGTGGTGGAAGGTGAGTGTCAGTGGTGGAAGGCGAGTGTCAGTGGTGGAAGGCGAGGCACAGAAACTCTATGTAATAGCCTTTATAACAACCTACCTCTGAATCATTCAGGTTACCAGAAGTGTGCGCTATATGATACTTGACATACTTGATGGCGTTCCCCATACTCACTGACAGTGGTCGACACTGGTTAAGATAACTGTAACAAACATTGAAATATGATATATAATAGCTAAGCATTTTTTTGCCAGATAAAGGGGTGACCTAATAATTTTTGCTTCATCAGTCATCAAATGGCGCAAAGAAAAAAACACACATGTGACAGCATTGATGTCAAGCGCAATATTCTGTTTAAAAGATAAAACTGGTTTATAACTAAAACAGATATATGGACAATATACATGATAAAAAGATTTGCACTATTAAGTTGATAATAATCGGCACGAAAATGCAGAATAGCTTAGAGAGCCTCACCATACTTTGTTTTCTAAACCTCACCTAATTATTGTTTCCTCTAATGCAAAATGGCACGCGGGTCGGCAGGCCGTTTTTTCACCCCGCAATGCAGTCTTTACATACCCCCACACATTAATTAATTGTCGCCCCACAGCCCTTTCTAAAACTGCTCGCGTATATATAGACTCTGGAAATACACAAAGGCACTTTGACACGGCGTGACCTTTAAACCGACAATCTCCAGATTTAGCCACGGAGTATTTCCAGTCTACAGGTAACTGATCACGCGTGACACTTGTGATAAGCATTGGTTCCCGTGAATATACACTGTTAGTATAATCGGCGTAATGGATTGCGGTAACCAATGACTATGTCGTACATGGAACGTGGAGTGGGTTGGTGTACTTCCAAGATTGAAAACACATTTTTAATAGTGTTTCATACTTTCAGCAATTTCTTTCCTTTTTTTTTTTTGAAGAAATAAAAATTACCGGGGTGGCATAAAAAAATGGGGGCAGGCGAGGATGGGAATCTAGCAATTAATTTATTATGGCCTTAGTTTGCTGTAGGTAATATTGCTCAAATGACTGCAAGTTAAGTTATACAAGTTAAGTTATACAATGAACATTGTGTAAGAATACCACCACATCAAACTAAAAAATATTTTTTTATTTTATTTGTATTCACCCAATACACAGAAGTAGATATAGATTGAATTGATTGAATTGGATTTTATAGTCGCACCAACAGCTAAGGTCATATGGCAACTTTCCAGCTTCCACTGGTGGAGGAAGACCCCTTGTGCCCACCGGCAATTTTCGTGCACGGACGGGCACCTGGGTAGAACCACCGACGTTCCGCAAGCCAGCTGGATAGCTTCCTCACATAAAGATTCCAAGGCCCCTGAGGGATCGAACCTACAGTGGTGAGGGGCAAGTGATTTCAAGTCAGAGACGTTAACCAATCGGCCACGGACGCCCCAAGTAGATATAGAAGATTGATGACAACAAACATACCATAAAAGCGACGCTAAGTTCAAAGAACCTTTTTTACTGCGCGTTAAAAATGCCTTTTTTTAGGATTTATCAAGGAAACACTACCTAATAGTCTCACATAAGGCACTGACATAATAATCTCTATCTCTCTCTCTGTACATATACATGCATTTTATTTCACTACATTGAACCAACTGGTAACTTCTCCACACAGAACTTCATACAAATCTTAAAAAATTGTCTTTACATTAAACAGATACACAGCAATCTTCATTATTTAAAAAACTCGCTGCATCACGTTATTTTCTCTACATAACTTGCATTTGTTCAATCATTAATATTAATTATAAGAACAGAATAAAGCAAATTGTTTTTATATTATTAACTGTTGCGGAAACTATATTCTGCCCCGAAAACGTGAAACCAAGAATCACAAAATTCTGAATATAATTGAATGTTGTTTAACGGCTTATCAACACAGTATAGGTTATTTAGAGCCGCCCCAGAGAGAGGGGAAGGATACATAAAAATCCAGGAACCGTGCCCTACTCTTATTATCGAATAGATCCCTATGGTTCTTTAACGTGCTCGGGACCGCCCGGTTATACGGACCGCCCGATTCACGGGACCGCCCGGTTTACGTCCCCATCCAACGAACGAGGCTAATTCTAAAATGATTTAATAGACTGTTGCTAATGACCTTGCAACCCAAGTTTGGTGTAGGCAGCTCAAATAGATTTTGAGCAGTAACGACATACGTTTCCCATTAGTTTTGGATAATCTGAATGAAACAGTTATAAAAGGCCCAATAATTAATTATAATCGACAATAAACCAGTGTTGTTGTTTTTTACTTTTGGGGGAATAGGGTCGGGACCCTCTAGAGGGAATTTTTTTTATGTGAATTGGAAAAAAAGGGGAATTTCGACAATGTTAAAATAAAGAAGAGATAGTAGTTTTTTTATATTTACAAAGTTTAAATCAAGAACATGTTTGATGGACATGTTATGGGTGGTCAACTAAGAAACAACATTTAAAAGTAATGATTCATGAAAATCTTTTCTCAAAAAAGGGGGAAAATATAATATTTGGATGGGGGAATGGGGCCAAATTTCGCCAACAATTTGGGTAAAAAACCCCCCAAAAAACCACTGTTAACAGTATGTTAATATAAGTAATTTAATAAGAATATGTCAACATCACATTAACCTTTGATGACCCATTGATAAAAAAAAAGAAGATACGGGTGGTTGTTTAACCAAGAGCATTGTTTGTATAAAAACTATCAAATATGATTTACAAACTGTCGATTTGTGTAGAAAGCTACTGTGACACTGCCAAGATGGCCGTGTGTCCCTTTAAAAAACCTGTTACCTAATATATGGTTTAATTTTTGCAGCTAAATCTCGACATAATTCTTCTTTTGGTGGCGTTGTGTAGTCTGCTATAACCTGAAATAAAAGCACAAAGTTGATCAGTTTCCTTTAATAAAGGCGCCCGCGCACTATGCAAAATGGCAAGGGGACACTCATGTAAAATTTAAAAAAAAAGGATTATATGAAAGATAAAAAAAAAGATTTATTTTTTATTTTTGGATGCAAAAGATCGAAAATGTATTCCAATTTTGAATGTTTTCCTTCTTTTCAAGAGGTGGCGGCACGCTATTGTTTGGGGAGGTGCCCTTATTAGGGGAAAGTAATTGAATTAAGTTAACACTAAACAGCCTGTGAACACATTATATACATTCATTAGCCCTTATTTTTCCATAAGAGAACCACACTGCACATGTATAGAAAGTGAGGCACAGTGAAGACCCCGATACAGTGTATCCCCAATCAGAAGCTGAGATTCAAAAGTTTTACAGAAAACAAACTGGACATGACCTATATTATACACTAAAGTAGGTCACAGCGACCTATATTATACACTTAAGTAGGTCACAGCGACCTATATTATACACTAAAGTAGGTCACAGCGACCTATATTATACACTAAAGTAGGTCACAGCGACCTATATTATACACTTAAGTAGGTCACAGCGACCTATATTATACACTAAAGTAGGTCACAGCGACACAACCTAGAACTATCACTGAAGGTGATGAATACCCCTGCTTAAATTCTGTCAAACAAAGGGCCATAATTCTGTAAAAAAAAATAGGCAATCAATAATGGGTGTTGTAGAGGGACATATGGTCATCCTTTTTTTATGTGTATATGAAGTTTGGCAATAACCCATTCAAAACTTACAAATGCAAATAATAAAAATGTGTTATGCGACAGGACGTTACGGACAACATGATTCCTATATAACCCACTTCACTTTGGTATAAAAACTGGTTACCCTATAAGATCAATAACAAGAGCTGTCGGAGAACAGCGCAGCTCGACTATTCGATTTTTCGGAGAATAATAAATTTATAGCTAGTATATACCATCAGAAAACAAGGCTACAACAATGTGGGGTGGGGTTGGGAGCACAACATAACTATGTGTAATAATTGACCAAAACTACACAGAAATAAGTAAAAAAAAATAAAAAAATAAAAAAAAACTTCCGAGTTTTGATTGGGGTGCGGGGTGGGTATGGGAGAGAAGAGGGGGTGGATGGTGGGGGGAGTGGGGGTGGTGAGGGCAACATATATGTGTAAGAAGCTATGTAATAATTCACCAAAACAACACAAAAATATGAAGAAGAGGCAACATGTGTGTAAGAATTGACTAAAACAACAAAGAAATATGTAAAAAAAAAAAGTTTCAAGTCTGGGTCGGGGGGGGGGGGGGGGGGGGGGGGGGGGGTGGGGGGGGGGGGGGGGGTGATGGGGTGAGAGGCGGGGGGGGGGAAGGGCGGGTTGCAACATGCATGTGTAAGAATTGACAAAAGCAACACAGAAAAAGCAACACAGAAATATGTAAAAAAAAAAAAAAAGGGGAGTGGGGGGCGGGGGTAGAGAGGGGGGGGGGAGGAGGGAGCCCATGCCTTAATATGGGTGAAGTAATAAGATGTATAATGCTATAACAAATCCCAAACCAAAATTATAAATATATACATGCTTACATGCAAACCTAGATCTGCCTTTATTGCACATTTTATGGGCCATCACAATTTGTGTTCCATGGGAGCCCAGAATTTGCAGAAGACAAAATTACTTATCCAACCCTTTACAACATACTATAAGGAAACCAATTCCAAAATTTAGTTCAGCTAGGACAAAAAATGTAAGAGATATAGACCTGTAAACACAGCTTACACGCAAAATTTGATGTGAAACAGACATATTTTAAGGGCTATCAGAATTTGGGTTCCATGGGAGCCCAGGGGTTACAGGAACCAAAATAACTTAAGCAGCCCTTACGATTATGCTATTAGGAAGCTAATGGCCAAATTTGGTTGTGCTAGGGTAAGAACTGTAAGAGATATAGACTTGTAAACACAGCTTACACGCAAAATTTGATGTGAAATGGGGCACATTTTATGGGCTATCATAATTTTGGTTCCATGGGAGCCCATGGGTTACAGGAACAAAAATTGCTTATGCAGCCCTTAAGATAATGCTACAAGGAAGCCCATGAACAAATTTGGTTGTGGTAGGATAAGAAATGTAAGAGATATAGACTTGTAAACACAGCTTACACGCAAACCTTGATGTGGGACGCCGACGCCGACCCCGGGGTGATTACATAAGCTCTCTTATTCTTCGAATAGTCGAGCTAAAAAGGAAGGTAGAGATGACGTTTGCTTCAGATCTTGTACCTATTCCATTTTCGTGACCTATATTTCAGAGAAAGATCATGATGGGGAAAAATAATTGACTATATAAGGTTGAAGTGAAGATATCTTGGACATAATCCGGTTGCATGGACTGACGGACACACTTGACCAAATGGAAAATATTGACCACTTAGTCAAGCTAGCCGCAAGCTTGACAAAAACAATAATTACCGGCAGGATAATGACCAGAGCTGTAGATAAGCTGAGTTTTTGAGTATTTTACTCATACGTTTTTTACAAAAAAACTCATTTTTTCAAAACTATGAGTATCTTTACTCATCAACTTACTACAGAAACTCATAACTTTTAAAAATCATGAGTATTATATTTGTATTGTTCTGTAGAACAGTTTTACATGATGAAAATTGTTCCAAGCATGTGTCTAATATTAAAGGGAATGTAGCGACCTAGCAAAACCATCTTTATTATTGAGAGTTCTGAAATACTTGAATAAGGGTGAAATAATTATCAAAATCGGATGATTAACAAAGAAGATATGATCATTTGAAGGTTCTGTTGAAACGGATATGGAAGCGGCCATTTTGAAAGCTATGACATCACGGTTCTAAATGACCATATATGGAATATTTATAAATATAAAAAATTTACTGATTTATAGGGAAGAAATGACAGCAACTGTATGAAAAATATGTATTAATGGCAAAAATGCTTTATATGACCAGTAATATGGAACTAAGACGTCATAGTTCTAAAAATGGCAGCCTCCATATTCGTTTTTGAACAACCTTTAAATGGTCGTATCTTTTTTGTTTGTCATCCGATTTTGATAATTCTTTCAACTTTTTCCAAGTTGTTAAGAACTCTCAATAACAGAGCTTGTTTGGCTGTGTCTCTACATTCCCTTTAAGGTCATACAGTGTTTCTTTTGTTTTTACTTACATGCAACTTCTATTTAATATTTTTTGTTAATTTTTGTTTCTTTTAAAATGTATTAAAAAATAAATTCACTTCCATTTTAAAAGCATGAACCGTCTAAAGCAAGTGTTTACTCTGAATGAGTTCCTTGTTACTCATTCATTTTGAATCTGATGAGTAAATACTCATTGCAGTCAAAAAGTATCTACAGCTATGAATGACCGTTTCAATAAAATACAAATAATAAGTCTGAATTACAAATTAATAAAATCGTATAAATCCATATTTAACTGACCATTTTAAGGGCCGCCAACAGGGCTATGCATCTTGCATTAGATCCACTTATAACCCCCTCGGCGTACTGCAGACCAAGTTTTATAACAGCTGGATGGATGCCCCCACTGGAAAATCTGCAAATGAAAAAAATATAAGGTTGAATTTAAGTTTAAAAAAGTTATTGGCATATAAACTTTGCCGAACCACTTTTAATAGTCTGACTTGAATAGCCCGAAATTTGTGGAAAGTGATTCACAAAAGTTGACCCAAATTTGTTTGTGTTTTAGCATGGTTAATACTCCACTAAATATCAGAAAACATGAATTTAAGCCTTATAATTTAAGTTGTATAACGGCCGGACAGATGTTACCATATAGGAATATCTGCAAGTGATAATATTGGATAAAATTAATGTTTTCTGTAGTTTACTGGAATGTAAACTTTACCCAAATTCCTGTATGACATGGCTAGGTTAACACTCCGCTAGGATGTCTGTAAAACACATATGCCCCACTCGACTGCCAATATTTATTTTTTACTTTTTAACACTTCAAGGTCTATAACTCCCGTGTTTCTGGCGCAATCAGATTGTTTATCTAACCTGACCATGACATTGTGACCAGGTTTCATGAAGACTGGAATAGTAATAGTTAGTGTGTAGAAACATTATTTTTTTCTTAAACCCTTAAGGCCATAATTCCCGTGTTTAGTGGGGCAATATGGTTGGTTATCAAACTTGAATTAAACATTGTAACCATAAACACTGTGACCAAGTTTCATAAATACTGAATTTTAAATACTTCAGTTATTGTGCACTAACTACCATTTTTCTTTTAACAATTCAAAGGCTGTGTTTCTGGGGCAATCACACTGGCTATAGAACCAGACCCAGACAATGTGACTATAAACACTGTGACCAAGTTACATAAAGATTGAATAAAAATTACTCAAAAGTGCAATCCAATATACCCACTCTTCTTCGAAAGGGGGCATAAATCTGAATAATAACTAAAAATAGTAATATAATCCTTAAAAATCAGCCAATTTGTTTATTTTTCAGTAAAAATGTGTTTAAAATGCATTTATTGCCTGTGTTTGTAAACACCGCCAATCTTCAATCTTTAACCAACACTTACTGCAGAGACTGTGTGAGAGAAACTTCCCTCTCATATTGTTGAAGGTGATTAAACAGTCGCACTTTCCTTTGCGCAGACGTTCTTTTTGGAATCTGTTGCTTTTCTAATTTTTTCGCCACACGTTTCTGCGTCTCCGGAACGTCTGCTTTCACGCTGTCCGGCACACGCACTACGATTTCTTTTTTTGCTGTCGGTGCTTTGTCATCCTTAACTTTAGCTTTGGCCAACCTTTGGGCTTCCTGAGGATTGTTATACAACTCATCATGACAAATCACAGTGTGCTTTTACCTGTTTTTATAGCCATTACTGGTCATATATAATATTCCCAATGCCAAAACATACATATCTTTCCCAATTTTGAGACAAAAATTCCAATTGATAGGGAAAAAAATAATGACGGGATAAGTATTGCGTACGGAACATTTTAAATGCCTCTGTTGACCTGGGTGTACTGTATACAGTTTTTAAGATTCAATTTTGAAATGATTTGTTTGTATGGTGTTTTACGTCATTTTCAACACAAGTAAGATTATATATGACGGTCGATTTTTTGTGGTGGAGGCAGACCATCCACTTTTCCTGGGTAGAACCAGTACTGTACACCTCCCGCGATCCGTAATAATTGACACCTTCTCACTTACAAGTCCAGCTCCCAATGGGATTCGAACCTGCAGTGGTGAGAGGCGAAGGTAATAATTTTAAATGAATATTTTACTGTAATTTTTCCCAGTTTTAAGAAAGATC